>JASANE010027949.1:0-58482 GCA_030248225.1 Trileptium ribeirensis
TAACAACTGCGTAAATATCCCTTGAGCGCTGTCTTCCACGTCCTCAGTGTAATTCCATTCGATTCACCTGCTGTTGTTGCTCGCCGCCGACATTCTCCATCATTTATTGACTCTGCCATAGATAATAATTGATCAAAATCATCCGTCGACCGTTTACTTGCTTGTTGTACAACGGGTGTCCGCTGTTGTGATATATCGCGAGGATGTTGAAACGTAGGTGGACTCAAAACATGTTTCGCAGATGTTATAGGTTGCAGCACTGGTGGTTGTAGTCGTTGGGTGGTATGACGATTATTCACTGTTGGTGATTGCTTGTGAACAAACTTGACATGACGTGTAAGAGCGTCCTGTCGAGTAAACAGTTTGTCACACAATTCACATCGAAAGGGAGTCGTATTGTGTGCTGATCGTTGATGCCGAACCATACTGTCATGACGCGTAAAAGTTCTCATACACAGATTACACACAAAAGCCATTGCTACCTTTTAAGGGTTTAGAAAGGGTGTACGAGTTGACGCTTGATAACCGAATACAAATTGTTAGCGAAGTTGATATTCAGTTTTTGACACATCATTTTGACATCTGATTCGCCATAACACGTGTCGTGCATGCAACCACCACATTCCATATGACCACCTTGACCAGGTAAATCTTCCTTGCAAGCATAACAGTGATTCATATAATATTTAGTTAATTCACCAATAATTCGCTGCGCAGTGGTACTGTTACTAGCGTCATTATATTTTTCCCAAACGCGATGTTGAAGTTCCAGAACGTCGAAGCCGGTAACTTTTTTGAGAGAGTTCCAAAATTCCACCTCCATAACTGTTATTGTATCAGAATTATTGTTAACGTCCATGTCGTCATAAACAGCATTAACCAGATATTCCATTTGATCAGTTTTCGCAAAGTCAATGTCCATAGCGTCCTCGATGAGATCACGAGACATTATTTAATATGCAGCAAGACAATGATGAAGTAGATAATGTTTCCGTTTACGAGCATGAACAGCGTGACTATAGACGTATGCCGTTATGACAGTGTCTTTTTCAACAATCACGCATAAGATGTGACCAGCTTCACACGTCCAACCTCTATAGCCAATGGTTCTGTTGAACATTCGAAAGTGTTCCGTTCGTTGATCGATGCGTATAAAGTTGTCGTCACCAGAAAGAACGGTTTCACGTATCGTATCTTCGTAATCCGATGTTAGCAGAGAATTACCAGGAATTCCTTTTCCAGTGTGGGAACGTATTAAATGGTCACTGATCCGCAGTTATAAAGCCAAAAATCAACTTTGTAAGAGCGAATAAAACAAGACTGAACGCTTGAACTTTAAATTCAAAATGATGAGCAAATTCAAACTTCGACCTTTTTATACTAAATTCAGTAAGATTTATATCCTTACAGTAGGATATATATATTCCTTGTGTAGGATATATCCTGTGATTAGGATATATCCTTTGTGTAGGATATATAAACTTACAGTACGGTATCTCCTTATATATGCTAACGATAGGATGAATGCTTATAGCTATATATATATATATGTGCTTGTAGCTGGATATGTGTAAAATAATCAGAGTAGGACACATACTAGTACAGTGCTTGTTGCATATTATATATATATACGTTAACACATGAATATATGGTAGGATATATCCTACCAGAAGGATATGTGGTAGGATATATAATTACAACTATATATTATATATATGTATCGACGCGCGCGAACGAAAAATCATTCATACTTACACAAGATTAGAACAAGCGTGGGTATGATCCAAAACCTCCTCCTCAAGTGATCCAGAACCCTCCTCCTCCCCCTCAAAGTGGCCCGATATATCCTTCCAGAAGGATATATTTGGTAGGATAAATAATTATAAGCTATATATGATATTATATAAACCAAGACATATATATGACAGAATATATATCCTTACAGAAGGACAAATGAAAAGATATATCCTTCCAGAAGGATATGTGTGACAGGATATATAATCATAAGCTATATATGATATATAAACAAAAACATATATATGACAGAATATATATACTTCCAGAAGGATTAATGGTAGGGTATGTATCCTTCCAGAAGAATATATGGTAGGATATTACAGCTATATATTCTTCTGGAAGTATAAAGAAACATTTATAGTTATAGGACAACCACAGATGTGATCTTCCTCAAAGTGAACCAGAACCCTCCTCCATACTGGTGGTGGTGGTGGGTCCAGAACCGCCATTTTTCATCTACTTCGGGGAAACAGAAATTGTGAAACAGAGAAATTGTATCGGTAAAATTGGGATATCGGGAAACGGGCAAATTGTATCGGGAAAACAGAAATTGGAAACGGGGAAATTGTATCGGGAAACTGGAAAAACAGGGAATTTCGAAAATCGGGAAGGCAATAATTGAGAAATCGGGAAAACAGAAAACAAAATTGAGAAACGGGGAAACTGTATCGAGAAAACAGAAATTGGGAAATAGGCAAATTGTATGGGGAAACTTGGAAAGGGGAAATTGTATCGGGAAACTGGCAAATTGGGGTTTGAAGTCACGAACTAATTTGTATCATGTGTTAAAGGAATAAAGCAATGCATATGTTCAGCGTTGCTAAATATTTTGGGTCTTAATGCCACATCGAAAAATTTTGTAATATTGCATTAATTCACAGGTGTTACCCTCCGGCGGGTGTGATCCCACGCCATTGCAACCCTCCGTACTCCCCGACGCAAAACTGCCAAAAGCAGGGTGAAAAGTTGCAAAAGCAAGGGTAAAATTATATGTTTAAAAAATATATTACGAATTGGTAAAAACGACGGAAAAGATGACTTCTTAAAAATGCAGAAAATTTAATTGACCCACTGTTGACTGCCACTGCGAAACCATCCACCCATCTGAGCCTTCGATACGTGTGCTCCAATCCCAATTCAATTAAGATGCAGTCTCAGAGGCAGGCAGCTGATGCCGGGGGCGGTCTGCTTCGCCCATCCAAGGTGCGGGACTAGCTGATTAAATTTTCTCCGTTGTTGCTAATTTGCTAAAATATTTCTTAATTTTTGCCTAATTCCCAAAAATTTACCCCACGGTTACCAATTTTATAGCAATCTGCTTAGAGAAGGGAGTGTTGGAACAACTGTAACATGAGGCATTGCTTCGGGTGGACAGGAGTAACCCACTGTATCGGTATGTTTTAATCCATACTTGTCACGCAGTAATTGTGTGATATGTAGAATTGAACATGTATACTACATTCCAATTAAGGCTGATAGAGGATAATTGTTGATCTTAATGAACACTCCAATAAACTCTGTAAGGTATAGAATCGAGAAATTACAGCTTTTTCATTGTTACATAGTCAACTGCAGCAACCATATTTTGTAAACACTGGAGCTAACATTAGCATAGCTTTTTCAGTTAAGTATGACCACGTATTTTTGTTGATGGACAAGGCTAACCTATTTAATACCCGATTCACATGTAAAAATGAAATAGATATACGGACCGCTCAATCGAATGCAGTACTATAATTTCATTACATACGTGTTAAAGAAATAAATTTAGGAAACTCGATGAAAATTAAAATGCAAAATGGTTAATAGTACAGCAAAACGACACAATAAAACTGTGCAACGGTAAGTTTAGCACATAAAAATGGACTACCCAAACATGTAAACTAAATGTCTGGTTGTGTATTCAGCGATTGTTTATCCGCTCAATGTAACGATTAGTCGAGTAAGAGAAATTCATGCTATACCGCTTCCGATATCTAATCCCAAGCTCAGAGAGGTCCCTCATTGAGTGTTACAATAACACTATTTCAGGGGCTGCCGTCCCATGAACCCCACCTAAGCTGTTCTTTTCTGCAACGCTATTATAGCATATGGCCCATTAAACAGAATAGGTAAACGCAGCTGCTGAAATAATTCTCTGTGGAGAGCGTGGAGGCAAGTGAAAGCATTATGTACAGGAAACGTCATATTTCGTTGCTATATGAATCACTGAATTGATTATACGTAGACAGATGAGCATTCTATACACAAAGTAAATTCTAGTTGGTAGGTTACTTTTACAAACGCTCATTACTCATTCCGACTACGACTGTCATACCGCTAAACAAAAGTCGTTACATTTAGTTATATACTAATATTCCTTTACAAAGGTAACAATGTTTGACTAACAAAAGCTCAGTTATCAATTGTTGGGGTAATCATTCTAGCCTGGACAGACATGTAAGAAAATACCACAGATATAGCTAGACAAGCGGGCGCCACATTTGTCGACACGGGACACCTGAGGGATGTAATATCAAATGAATTAGCCGGCGCCTGGGTGGAAGGGAACGTAAATATGGCTTGGGTCCGGCCATTAGGGGGTAACTCTACCGATAACTATGAACGATATCCACTGACTGCATATATACTATCTTTACAAGAGCGCCTGTGTTACTACTACAGCTATTCCCATTTTTTCAAAGTTGGGAGTTATATTGTTTCAGCTAAAAACAAGCATATGAACGAAGAACTTATTCCAGTAGGCTTCAATATATAAAAGAAACTAACAGTAAACCAAAGGTAAGACATTTTTAGGCCCGGGCAAAAATCTTGACGAGCAGGCCCGGCCAAAACCTGAAGTAGCAGACTTGGCTATATCAATATCACGTTCTTACCAAATATATTTAACTTCAATTATGTCCACATATGAAGTCTACTTTAGTTAGCTCAAAGGGCAAAGGCAATGTGAAACAGACGATAATCAAATCTCCGTCAAACGCAGACATAGGTTTGTCTAAACTAAAAGAATCCGACCAACAATAAAGCTCGCCCTAGTTCCTTACACAGGAACATCTATAGTCACACTCCTATTACCCATAAGGCATAAAATATTGATAAATCAAACACCGCTGGCATAACACTCCCACTCATAATAACGTGTCAAATACGGCTCCTCTCAGTCGATTCTGTAATGTTACTAAACACCATCATACAGCCAAAAATATAAAATCTGGAACCCTTGCTTGAAGCAGTTAGAGTGGATGCTTGCTTTCTCGCAATAAGTCTGGAACAGTTTCTAGACTGCTTAGCATAATTAAAAAACCCTTGGAACCAATATGCATTTTCCACAGCTATATGGAAACTTTTTGTGCCAAGCTAAATCGAACCCTGATATCTTAATTCCTTACTGTGCTGGTCACGGGTCAGCTGTTAACTGTTGCTAGCGCCCTAAAACATCTCTGCTGCGAACAATATAAGGACAAACATTCATATGCACACCGATGCAAGTTAGGGCAACGATCCGCGTGAAATAAATAATAACTTAGTTACGAGTGCAATGTGCATGTTTTGTTGTATTCCATCTTGATTTGTAGCTTCTCAAACTTTTAAGCTCATCTTCAGGCCTTGTTGAAAACAAAATGTCACGGTTGACCCTCTACGGCCCGGAATTATCGTCAACTCATCTTTCCTGTATTAGGTGTGACGTGCACGGGCAATATAAGGCCGAATAACAAGAAATGAATTCATAACTATCCTATCGAAGAGGTATTTTACGATGAAGAGAACCAAAGAGTAAAACCGATATTACACCAGTGTTAGCATCAGACGTTCTCCTTAATCGAAGGCAATGAATATCGTTTGATAAAAAGAAATAATATCCAAAGGTCGACGATTACAACAAATGGGAATACCGACAAAATATAAAAATAACATTATAGATAACATAAAATGAGTCTTGCTCTTTGCAACTTCAAGCAACCAGCATGTGACTGTTTACAAGCTGACAACACTGATGGTTACTAAAATGTTTACTTGGGTAGAGCCAAAAATTCCAAAATTTCTTGTATGAGAACATACTGAATTTTGAATAGTTAAGATGAACCCTGTAAGAAATTACCGCTTTTGATATAAAACATACAAATTTTCAAGCTATACTTTCAACAGCGACATATGTGTAACAATAGGTTTTATCGACTTCAAATTCTGAATTGCAATCACCTAATTTCATTAATCTTGCAGAGTTCCAATTTAGTTAAACAATATAAACGTGCCTCGAGAAGGTAGACGGAGTGAGTAAGTAAATGTAGTCAAAATGGGAAAAATAATGGCTGTAGAGTGTCCAATGGAGCTTTGCCAAATAATAAAAGTTCAAAACTAGTTATTGCGACAGTACCGTTAGTAGAATTTAGATCAGGAATAGTATATACATATGTCAAGCGAGACTCGGCGTGACATAGCTAACAATACGCTATAAATGGAACAGTACACAGTCAGGGTAATTCCAAGGATCATTGATACAAACATGATAATCCCAGGCTACACGACTGTAACACGAGAACTGATGCATAGTATGTGTAATGTATATACGTATTTACATTAAAAGCTTAACAATTTCGGTGGATATAAATTATTTTGAATACAATCTTCCCATCACCGATACAGCTAAGACAAGAAAATACCATTGCCGTTGGATTTAGCCTAGGGAGTTCGGGACGATAACGCTGTGAAAATCTTTATAAACCACATAGTCCCACAATTCTACCAAATATTCTGCAAGATAAGCGAGCTTACTAAGTTGATACTCTGGCCATTTACTACATGTTCACCAGGACGCATTCCTGAAAGTGGCTGAATGTTGTATTAACAGAAATATTTCAAGGGACCACACACAAGCAAAATTATTTGGGTAAAACTGCCCACATTTACGGGCAACGTCCACCATTGTTTGCTTTCATCATGGGTAACTTGATAACTAATAGCAATTTTATGTTATACATTACTTATATCCAGGAAACTGACCGCAGAGATTTTCCAAATAATTTGACGGTATCCAAACAAGTAGCATAGCCACAGTGTATCCTGACAACAGCTCTTCTATCGTGCAAACCCTTGTTCTGATCCAAAACAAGCACTGTTGAAGCCATGTGCAACTATTGAATTAAAAAAAGTTCCTGCTCCTATTGTTCAAATTTTTACATTGCATCTACTTATGAGCACAACGTCGGTTCCACTCTAATTAGACCATGTTATGTGACCCCTGGCCATATCAAACAAAAATGATGTTGCTAACCGAACGGTCAGAACGAAACATTATTAGTTGCAACTTCGAATAAAATATTGCCAGCAATGCAAGATCAAACGTAACTTTTATATTATAGTACAAAAATGGGATGTAAACATCAAACGACAAAATGCAAATATATATTTTGTTTGAACTATTTGCTTAGTAATACAGTCCGAGATGAGACACTTTTGACTACAAGTCTACAGCGTATTGTTCTTCCACCACAGACTTTAGCCATTCTTTCGACTGAGCAATGTTTCACATAAGGCCGGCCAATGTTTGGGTTAACAGAACCCGTCAAATATGGTTATATATATCCGAAAAACTAAATTGTGAAATTAGTATATTTGTCTCACTTCTGACAGGGTGACCCGTCTCTAATTGAACATGAAGTCATTTCGTAGAAAGCTGATACCCATAGGTTAGGTCAGTTCTGCACAACGCAGTAAAATCTAAACCCTTTCTACAACCTCGCTACCAATACCAGCACTACTACGAATACTGTTGATCCAGGAAAAGTTCAACATAATCTGCAACAATGTTATTTTATCAAAGATTATAGCAGCGTTCACTTCTTCACCAGTTTATATGTGATTTTTTGAAATCGTATTTGCATATAGGAAACAGACGCGTTTAACACTTTGCTTGCAGTGAAACCAAGTTGATGTATAAATTGGCATGTATAGAACAGATTGCAAACAATACTAAATTTGCATTTACGTCGGCTCCAAGATTTTTAAATAGTACGACAAGCTATTACAGGTTAGAATCGAGCTTTCAGGCTTAGCATGGCTCTGAGATGCAAGCGATCGAGCCTTACGTGAAATACAGAGGCGAGCCGCGCCGAGCTTCCAGCCTGAAATTTTGCAGGAGTGCCGAGTTTAAAATTAAGACTCGTTCCTACTTCTAATATATACACATTTGCCACCAGTTTGGCCATTTTCTGTTTGTTTGACGCAGCTAAATAATTAATATATACGTTAACGTTACGGTATATAATTAATATATTTAATTACGCAGCTATATATTTAATGTACACATTATCTTCACGTTGTATATTGCGTATTTTATTGTCACAGCCGTCAGGCTATGACAATTTTCACTTTTCACCAAATTACATTAAAATCATACATGCGCAAGGTCCGAAGTCCCAGCGGATAGCGGATGCTTCTGGAGAGGTGGGAGCTTCGCAGGGAGATCAGAAGGCCAGTGGGATAATTTTAGAAATAATTGACACTCAAAGTCTTTCTTACTTTTTGTCAATTTTCCCCGATTTTCAACAATTTTCTCCCGACCCTTGGCTATTTCCCCTCAATTTTTACCAAAATTTTCCGGTCGCCTTGGGGCCCGGGGAAAGAAACGGAGCCTAGAAGGGATCGACGACGCCCCGAGAGCGAAGAAGGTGCCCAGGAGTAATTCCCATCTCCCCATATGAGCATGAGTGTCTCCGTATAATCTTGCTTGAAATGCATATGATCTAGCGACGATGATGGTTGATTCTACTGAAGAGTGTGGAGCTCTTCAGATTTTCGTTCATGGTACGTCAGGGTAGTTTGCGCTCTTTCCCCTCCCAGGTATATGACCCACCAAGTGGGTCATAAGCTTGACTACCCCACCCATGTTCATGGATTACCAAGTTTACACACCACGCATGTTCTTGAATCACTGATTTATACACCGCCCAAGTTGGTGGACCACTAAATTTACACCCTTCCCGTGTTTATGGAACACTAAATACAGAAAAAAATTGTGGGAACATCTTAGTGGGGATTCAGATGAGTCGCCAGTCACTAGACTTAGATCTTAGCTTAGTCTAACGCCCATATAAAACTGAAAGTTAGGCTAATCCGTAGGTCTAGTACATAGAGATCGGCATGGTCTGCACCTCACTTCACCATTTATGTTAGTCTGGTCATATGTGATGAACGGGTGATGTAAACGAGCCGAGTTTTTCATGACTAAAACGAGCCGAAATTTGGTAAACGAGCCGAGCCGTGCTTTTGGTTTGACAAAAACGAGCCGAGCCTAAAAATAAGGCTCGTTCTCACCTCTGCAAGCTATAATTTTGTCAAATGTAAGCCAATTTTTGTCAAAATGAAAGCCTTAGCCAATCAACTGTAAGCATTTAGGTCATACCAAGTTTCTCCATCAAGTGATCGTAATGTTTTGTCCCTGCAGGTGTAAGCGTAATTTTAACCTAGGAACACATACATTAAATTTTATGCCATGGTGCCAATGTCAAGTTTTTCCCAAATGATTAAACCCCTGGGAAATTTGATAGGATCCAAACATTTTTGGCCAAATTTGAAAATATTTCAATACAAAAGAAATATTATGACGAGGTATGCCGACGACCAACAGTTCGTTTTTACATATGTAAAATCAGTGGCTTTCAAATAACACAAAATAATTTGCAGCTGTGTCGAAAAATTATTCGAATTCACGTGTAGTCAGTATAATGTATTTTTCACACTATATTCCAAGATCATAGGTCATGGATAGTGAACATGAGTGTCATTGACCGTGATATAGCCGAACGACAACATCAACAAAGGCTGATACCTCTGCTGAAACACCAACGAGAAACGCTGGACAAATGATGTAAACGAACATCATGCAATTCTACCAATAACGAACTAAGTGAAAAATCTAGCGCACTGACGACCCTTCATCGTTTAATCAGCAACAAGGATTAATTTGGGTTTCTTTGGCGACTTCCTACACTTGTCGAAAAGAAATCTATACGTCATAACTGAATTGTTGTAAAACGACGCTAACATGCGATTATTATTACAACGAAACACGCCATGTTTGTACTTAAAATTATTATAATTGCGATATTAAGTGTCACTACGCTATAAAAGTCAAGCAATAAACAAACATCGGTTTCGCAAAACACATTGAAGGTATATAACTTGATTTATAAATTTTGAACGAACGATGGTGCTGATTTTTGCGATAGCTTGCACAGACAAGTTGACGTGGCTTCTTCCTCAAAACGCGTTGGTCAAAATAAATTTAAACAATAATTAAAAAAATATATATACAGTGATTTTCCCAGTGAAATTAAAAAATAAGAATTACTGAACATTGAACATTTTTTGCACAATAATTATAATAATATATTAATAGTTTAGTATTAAAAGACAGAAAGAAATATTCACAAAATAAGGTAACATTTAAAAATTAACGACTCGGATTTGAAAACGTTAGATCAGAGAACACAGTACTATACAGAGCCGATTTAGAGCAATTTTTACTTACAGACGATTAGATTTCATCAAACGTCTCGAGCCGGAACCGACTGTCGATAAATCCGGATTCTGGCTATAAAATCCATTATTATTATTATTTGTTGCCACTGTAGATGCAATACCACTCAAGCTATTAAAATGAACCATAACGCTGCTGTTATAATTATCATTGGGGAACCTAGCATTATTGGCAACGGCGGTGGCCAGAACCGTTTGATCTCGATGGTTAGACCCGGCTGTCGTCACTGCATTAGTATTGGCCGTTCCAACCGAAGGTGTGCAGTTGCCGCTACCACAACTAGAATTTGAAATTAAAATCTGAGTTCGAACGCGCTTTGGCGGTGTAGGACTTGACGT
Organism: Trileptium ribeirensis; assembly: GCA_030248225.1. Lineage (NCBI taxonomy): Eukaryota > Metazoa > Nematoda > Enoplea > Enoplida > Thoracostomopsidae > Trileptium > Trileptium ribeirensis. Next base: position 10,675 of record JASANE010027949.1, read on the forward strand.
CGCACTTCTGTTAGAAATAGGATTCGTTGAACTATTATAGTCACAACTTTTACGACTTTCGTGTTCTAATTTGACATCGCTTCGGCCACTGGCATGTGTATTCGAGCTCCGTGAAGTGGAGGAATCCTCGCCTCCACGAAAAGAACTATTAGGTTCCTGAAGCGATAGATTACTTAGATGAGAAGACGGTGTAAACGGAAGTTTTCGACGAGCAACACCTCCATTATCGCTAGCAACACCGCAACTCGCTGCTGCCGAGGCTGCAGGTGAAGCAAAAACTTCGACGCTGTGTACGTGTGCAACAAACGCTGACCTGAAACAATAAAACACAATAAATATTAAACATCGTAATTACTCGTCTTTTGGTCTCCTCCGGGAAACTACAGCCACTATTTTACTGCTACTGGTCTATATCGATTTTAACAAATAATACTATATAGATGCAACCGGACCGGTCCAATGCAGACCGGGCCGACTCGTAACGTAACTTCTATGGTCCGAAACGGTCCAACCTTAATCTAAAAAGCCGAATCATGTATAATTTAGCTGTTACGCTTACGATCTTTTAATTTTTCCTTCCCATGACACACTAAGATCAAGGCCAATTTACACTATCTGACTGTGGTTTTCAGCATAAATATTAATTACAGCTTACGTTATACCAACTATTTAAATGATTATACACTGCATTATATCATCTTATGGCGCCTCCAGGATGCCCGACATGCTGCAAACCAACACAAAACATAACAGAACAGGCGATATCTTAATCTAAAGACTGATCCTGTTTGCTGATATAGTCTAACAAATCGAAGTGTCAACACTATTGTAAAAGTTTAAAAATTGCACCCCACTCACAAACCCCGGTTTGGAAAAATTAAATGGCCGAAACACAATGGCCACTCCTGAGAACGGGATACAAATTGTAAAAAGCGCGCTAAAAACTTCAGTTATATTTGCTACAGTCACAGACAAAAATGCACACGTCGACGAAGATGGACTGAAATAATTTGGTCTGGACACGAAAAAAAACAGTTTCGTCTGGACGAAAACGCGCCTGGACGCGGACGCACGGAATTTCGCTTGGACGCGGACGCACGGAATTTTGTCTGGACGCGGACGCACGGAATTTTGTCTGGACGCGGACGCACGGAATTTTGTCTGGACGCGGACGCACGGAATTTTGTCTGGACGCGGACGCACGGAATTTTGTCTGGACGCGGACGCACGGAATTTCGTCTGGACGCGGACGCACGGAATTTCGCTTGGACGCGGATGGACGGAATTTCGTCTGGACGCGGATGGACGGAATTTCGTCTGGACGCGGATGGACGGAATTTCGTCTGGACGCGGATGGACGGAATTTCGTCTGGACGCGGATGGACGGAATTTCGTCTGGACGCGGATGGACGGAATTTCGTCTGGACGCGGACGCACGAAATTTCGTCTGAACGGGGACGGACGGAATTCGTGCACCTTTTGCGTACTTACTTTTGTCATTGACTGTACATCGTTCGAGCAAAATCTTAAACTGTTTCTTAATCTATTTCTGTCGAGTATTGCAGCTTTCGCTAACTGTTGAAAAAGCCGATCGTCGGGTAACGTAAAACGCCTAATAGACGATACAAAGAGACGAAATGTAGCTTTGATTCGAGAATCGCATACCTAATCATCGTAAGATTGGTGGTTAGCGCTTCTGAAAAGTATGTGCGGGAAAAACTAATCACATTTTCAGGATTAATACAATATCTAGAATCGAACTTTGGTAAGTCGTTCAAAACAAACGCAGTTCGATGCAGCTTAGAACCACCAACGATATCTGCCGGCACCTCGAGTCAAGCGTATATAATAACTGTGTATACCAAAATGACAGCCATGCGCAGAATTTCCGAAAATAAAAATCTGTGGAGTAGAACAATTCAGCGCGAAAAACCATGAAAAATCTGGCTTGAATCAAAAAATATACTACATTTTAGTATACACTAACCCGGGTTTCGAGATCGGTAATATTGGTCGAGGTACGGTTGAACTTGTGGTATTCGTGCATGGATTCCACGCTGATTTCTCGACTTTGGTATACGACGTGGAAGCAACTTCTACAAAATAAATAAACACCTACCACTCTCCAGGTGATCAATTTGAATTATATGTGAGCCGTTCTAACTTTGAGCTGATTAACACGATTGTGGAAACCACTAGCCATATATATGGTCCTATTTCTGTCTCCACTATATGCACACAGAGCGTAGTAATCACTTGCATATTGTGATTCCCTAATCGATGAGTTGGGATATCTTAGTTGAGCACTCTCATGTTTGTGCACTTTTGTAAGAAGCAACCCGAGCACGTGTACATTATCGTTTTTTTGCTTGGCAACTAATTTAATTTTTGAAAACAACACAGCATAACTTGTTAGCTATTAGTTCAGCAGTTCCTAAGACGTTATAATACTACAGGCCAATTAGGCATTTAAACGAAACACAAAAATATAGAGTGGGCAGATATCGGAACAGACAATGTATCTGAATTTTGTATCACTGTTTGTACAAAGATGATTGATAGTACTTGAATAGTCTGTTTTGGAAAATTGTGTTAATCTGCGAAAATACAACCGTCCCATAAAAATATGCCGCAAAAACATTGTGTTTTGTTAAACTGAATCACACAATTTTTTCTACCAAAACCTGAAATTATTATTAGAAAAACATGTCGCCACATTTGAGCTTAATTTTGTTGTTATTGTCGAAGAAAATTGGCGACGACAACAATCCACTAATCTCTCAGAACTACTTATTATCAAATACTTGGCCACATCTAAAACTTGTCAAACAGTGCTTATTAAAAATCTTCACCACAAAAAAATAAATATAATCCACAAATTTGAAAAGCAGCGTTGTAGAGATCTAAAATTTGCAAAACAACCGATGGTGAAATCGCTCAACTTAAAATGAATAAAATACTGTAATGGATTTAAGTGTTTTAAAGACATGAACCGGGCTGCGCCAACTAAATTAAATGAACTGACAGCTCCATAACAGCGGTATTTCGATACCAGTAAGTAAACGTTGACGTCCCTCCCAGTTCCTGCGAGCTCTAGCTAGTTCCATCTGTGGCTCAAAATTAGCGAATTATTTCTTTGTTTGGCCAACAGATATGATAATTTTTCCTGCCTTGATAAAAACAACTCTAAATTTTTTCTCCACGTGCTGTGTCGTCACTGGAAAGATATTAAAATTATCACATCTACGTTACAGTAATAATAAAAGTTTGCTTTAATGCTTACTGCCCAAGTACGAATGTGCGCTAGCTGGCAAAAACTGGCGGACACTTGACAATAAATGACTTGGAACGGATCCAGTTTCGAGGCCCATTGCAAGTCCCATCCGTTTGAGTACTTCAATATCGTCATGTAGTTGAAATGCCGCGTTGAAATTGAATAAATACTCCGTCCTACAATAGCTATGGCTAAAATAAATTTCAGATGTTTATCAATATCATTTAATTCCATGTTATAACGAAACAGTACTGTTGATTGAATTATGAGTACTCCTCACTTTTCATGTGGTCCAATTTGAGACTGACAGTCCTTTGATTTTTGCTTGTAAATACATAACTCTAATGTCTAACCTTACTCATTAGCTCAAACCTAATTCTGAAGAATTAGGTCAACGGAGTAAATATGATTCAATTTCAAGCTATATATCGCGTATAACCCGCACCAATGTATTGACTAGCACAATGGTGACCAATTTAAACCCTAATTACGAAGAATTAGGTCAATGATTTCACTCTAAAAACCTAAATAAATCATAATTAATCGAGGTTTGAGGTGACTGCATACTTCATCCTGATCAGATAATAGAATTTGTTTTAAACTATCTTTAACTTTAACGCAGATCATTATTGAAGGGTTTATTTCAGGAGTGTCTCACTTAACGCAGTTTTCACTCAAATTTATCTGTGAAACTTAATGAAATTATAATTTTTTTTAAAACGTTATTAAAAAGCCTACTAGGATAGCCTCTTTGTCAAAATCCGTTTTTGAATTATATGAGCATATCTCAAAATCTGACTGTAAATGGTTCCGCGAAAACTGCGATGGATAGGCTACCATTGAAAAGTGAGAAAATATATATTTTGAAAATGAAATCGTTTCTTTTGTCATACAAGGTTATTTATGCTTTCTCATGCCGTATGTTAATAGAGAGATCTAAAACGTTGGCCCACGGGTTGCCTGAATGAACCTTACATAAATCTAGTGAAGTCGGGTGTATATCCTTTGACATGACTTGAATGGACCTTCACCTCCGTCAAAGGGTTGTCTCCCTTACTTGAAACTGCCCCCCACGTCTTTTTGTGGCGCGCCATATTGGTGGCCGAGAGCCCTTCACCACAGCCATCACACAAGGACGTCTTTGGTAGATACATCCGTGCTGGCCCCCCTAGCCCTGGTATTTGACGTTCCCTCTGGCACCGCCATCCCTCTCGCTCGCCGTGCACGCTCTACGATGGCCATCGATTTTGCTTTTGGAGAAGTCTTCACCGCATTTTCCACACCGGCGAAGAGCTCCATCACGGGCCTTGGTGTCTGAGCACGCTTTCTCGTAGTTAATTTTTGTGTTTTCCGTATCGAAAACAGATCCACACATTCGGCAACCGAAACGCTTCTTGTTTGAACCGTCTCCATGCATTCTTTTCTGGTGTATCCTTAGTCCCGCCATGGATTTACAAACCATGTCACATTCTGCAACTGATCACCTAAAGGGATCGTTGACTTCGGGTTCGACATTTCGCTGGTACACTTGGTTTGTATTGTTGCTGTGGTTTCCTCGGCTCCACTCCCACTTCGCTAGATGTGTCATATCCGTCTGTTTACTAGTTCCTTCCATTATCACCTCTCACTCGCTCGTCGGCCTGCCTACATCCAGCTTATTCCCGCTTCTTTGAGTATAGTGTTTTTCGCTTTCTGCCAGGACCCTGGACTTTGGCAGGTCTTTCAATCATTTATCCCAACCCAGAACAACTGATTTGGTTTGACCGTCATTTTCCATCCTCAGGATATGGCCCAATCGTTCCAGGGTTCGCTTTTCCACCTTCCAACGTATGGACTTCACGTTGAGCACGTTCCTCACATCTTGCATGTCGTTTTCTTGCCGCCTCCCCCATTTGCGGTAGGATGGGGCAGTTCTTGTTGAACCAAATGTATCGGTAGCATTTATCAATCCACTGTTGCATCCAATTGACCTCGCTCAGCTGCCAAGTTCTTGCTGCGCAATCAAAAATCGAAAAGAAGTGCACTCTCCACGCAGGCTTCAACGAGCGCCTGGGAGCATTTGGACAATTTCGATGCCTTCAACTGATTCTTTACTTGGTACCATAACAGTCCGGCACGTTTGATGCGGTCGTTGACGTTCAACTTTCGGGTTCATCCATCTGCCCATAGCCATGCTCGGTGCCAAAATATAACTTTTCTTCATTGGACTCAATCGTTTCCTTCTCAAACCACTTCATCACTTCTTTGATGACCTTTACGGCGTCTTCTATTTCGCCACGTTCGCCGATCACAGTCGTGTCATCGGCAAAGAGCGAAAGTGACAACCGTATGTCCGAGGCATCGCTGTTGAATTTTTCCCCAAAGGCCCGTGCCGGGGAACTCGCTTCCTCGGACCCAACTTCGGCTGAATCCGACCTCTGTGCCCGCGGCTACAGCTGCGATTTTTATTTCCCGTTGTGCAATTCTCATTACAGTCTAATAGAAAATGTTGAAAAGGACCGGAAATGTGGGGCACTCTTCTCGTAGCCCCATTCCGGCAACCAAGTATCAACGTCCTTCTCTTCCCTTTGATGCGGTACGCTGTTGTTTCATGTAGTTCTCTTATGGTATGTAAGCAATTGCCTGTCAGACCGTATCGCTCCAAAAGCGTCCATAGGGCAGGTTTGTTGACCCGTGGATAGGCTTTGTGTAGGTCCAGGAGTTGTTGTTATTGTTCTGGTCGGCCGGTAGCCAAGATCTACATTTGTTTACATCTTGAGCATCCTCTTCGAGTCGAATCATCATCTGCGTTACATCGGCGATAGACCTGCCGGGTCCGAAACAAGTTTGATGGTCGTCGACCAGTTGTAGATGCTCCGCCCACCGTCTCAGTCGGCTAGCGATAACCCGAGCTATGATCCTGCTCCCCATTGCCAGCAAACATACCCATCTGTAGTTGTTCTTGTCGTTCCTATAAGGCGTGAGTAAACTTAAACTGCGCCCGCTGACTATCCTATTTTGTTATTTGGAAAAAATTGTGTTACCGAACTCTATCAATGTTTGCGAACGAAAAAAGCGAACAAAAAGCTTTTGATTACCGAGGGTTACGTTCGCGAACATAATAATAAAATACACGACCGTTTCGTTTATGCCGTCGCATTTATATTGCATTTGTTCGCGAACAGGGATGAATCCTAAATGAAAACTAATAATTGTCCTAGAACTGTTATTGGCCGATTGGGAATCACTACTCTGGGCTAGCAATGAATCGAATCCACTTTCTTACTTGTTCGCTAACAATGGATCTGGATTCGACATCGGGTTTCACAAAATAGGATAATTAGTGGACAGTTTTCAGAAGTTGAGTTTTTTGAACAGAGAGATTACTTGACCCACTTTCAAACTCTCGTCCCACATGTTAGCCCTTGTGCGGAACATGTGTTGGCCCATCTTTACTACCTCTGTTCTTATCTCGATGGCCGCTGCGCGAATGTAGTTTCGCTCATAGTTATGAAGTTATAAACTTATGTACGGCGCAGCGTCTGCAGCCATGGGTACGAAGATACGTTGTCTACACACTACGCAAAAGTGAAATATATACGTATGTATTACGAATAAGAGCGTCCAACATGTTAATTATGCCCCCTTTGGTTAGGAAATATTTATCTGACTGCTTAGTTTTGGTATAAGTCAAAAACTTTTAAATTAAAAAACACAAATCATTTCAGTGCTCTGGCTGGTAAAACCAGTATCTAATCATTCTGTAAATGTCGGCAATTATATAGTCACGTGACAATGTTGTGCATAATGTAGTAAAATCGTAAGTGTTGACTTTACGACATGCATCCATTTTATGTAACTCTGAAATTTTATGCATTATTGTTTAGAAATTTTATGCATTATTGTTTATTATTTAATAGGGATTAAATCCAGTACATTTCTTTATACTTTAGCCAAATCAAGTACGTGTCCAATGCGACAGCTTATAAACTTTTCTTTATGCCCGACTAAACTTAACCTGCGCCCACTAACTGTTCTATTTTGTAAAACCCGACGTCGAATCCCCATCCCTTGTTAGGGAACAAGTAAGGAAGGGAATTCGATTCATGGCTAGCCCAACAGTAGCGATCTGCACTCGGCCAATAACAGTTCCACGACTATTTTTAGTCTCCAGTTAGGACTCATCTCTGTCCATGAACAAATTCAATCTAAATGCAACGGCATAAGCGAAAGGGTCCTGTAATTTATCATTATGTTCGCGAACATATATATATATATCTTTTATTAATTCAACAGCGATAAAATTTTGGTCAAAAAGAACATAGAGTTTTGTACACAGAGTTCGGTACCGGAATTTTTTTCCAAATAATAAAATAGGATAGTCAGTTGTGGGCGCAGGGTAAATTTGCTCATGTATTACGCCATCATGGAGCCCAGAATTATGGTACAAATAGGTTTTAAAACAAGCCCATGAGCACCGAAATACACGAAAACGGCCACATTATATCCATAACCAGCAGAGATAGATGAGTTATATTGTGCTAAGGCAGCTGCGTATGACGGTGGTTAGCTATGTTTTAAGTCACGAACAGCTACATATCATTACATAAAAGCTAAATATATATATCTTGCCTTGTTTGTTCTGCCTGTATTTTAGCCAAGTCAGGTCCACATTCTATACGACTGCACATAAGCTTTCCTTTAAGCTATATTTGTGTTCAGGATTATGGTTTGAAGTGGTCTTAAACAGACCCATGAGAACCGAAATACACGAAAACCGCCATATATGTCCATAACCAGTGCAGATATATGAGTGATACTGTGACTAGTGCAGTTACGTGTGACGGTAGCTAGCTATGTTCTAGAAATAGATACAATGAGCACATAATACCAAAAATATTGATGGAGCTATCATAACGTAAAAAGAAATATATTCAGCCTTTGAGTTCGGTAGGACACCTTCAGTTAGCTGTTCTAATTTACCAACATACATTTCTGACATTGTTTATAAGCTACAGGGAGATAACGTTAATCAATCATACACAAATGAATTTGTAATTTTTGTAGTACTCTGTAGTCCAAAATTTGTTAGCTACGCTATTTAAGCCACAGCATAACGGTCCCTACAGAGTATCTTGCAATGAATAATTGTTGCCACACGTGCGTTTATCAGATAAATTCTCTTACACTCTTCAGACCATAATCAAAAACAATTTCGATTGTTATACATTTCTGAGAATTCTCTAACAACACTAATTCGACAGTTTATGAGAAATGGAGCGGCTCAGACTAGTCTGCCTTCATTGACTATTTTGGGTTTGCAACTTGAGCTTCCTGGACTATTTTTATATGTACAGAAAGGCAATAATACATCCGCGGTACACGTTCAGAGAGAATAGTGGCGTATTCACACAAGTATACAAAAAATGCTGTATACTTGCTAAGCGGGACATGAGGCAACGTCGAACTGCCAGATGTCGTTTTCAGTTAATTCCAAGTTGCACGTGGTAATGGTACACACAGTTTGATTCTGAATGGTTACATAGACTGATGAAGATTAACCCTATGGGATGAGAAATTTTGAAAACAGCCCGCGTTTCGGTTTCGTGGCAGGTTGGAAAATTGCGGTTACTTCAGTAAGATTTTTCCTTTAGTCGTGTAGAAATCGATCATTTTGTTAACCTAATATTAAAACAACGCTACGTCGAAATAATAAAAATATATCAATACCAAATTTCAAAACAATGACAATGTAGGGCCCCAGTACTTGCTGAATTGATGCTTTTGACGCAAGAAGTAGAACTGTAGTCACTGCATTCAGCCTGTCCAAAAATCTACAGAACCGCTAACCCTCATCGCAAAACTAATTATTGAAAAAAAATGAGAAAACATCATAATTTTGTTCCAAAAATTCAGTAGTTATAGCCCCATATAGCACTTGACAAGGGAAACGACATACCCAACGAAACTACTAGTGTTTAATCGGTCAAATAACCATTATACCTATCATTCACGTTGAACAAACAAGATGATCATTAATACTTCCTTTTATTTTACCTTATTACCAGGCCCCGGGTTCGCTAAAAATTTGCAGCTCCGGTTTCGGTTACTCACAGGTTCGAACCTAGCAAATTAAAAAGAATATTCTGACATATTCTTTATATACAATCCCAATATTTTAGGGATATCACCAGCAATGGCTACACATTTTATAATATTGGACATGAACCACACGTGTGTTATCAGCCAGGATGTTACTAGTCTTAGCCACAATATGCAAAATCCGTAGCATGACAACAGTGTATGACATGCAACATATTTTAACATAGCAATCTTTTGATGCCGCGCCTTCCATTTTTTACACCTAGAGTAGTAAGCAACAACCTGCAATGTGTAGCGCAGTGTAAAAATTTGACGTTCAATTGAGAGCCCAGGATAAGCTTAAATTGATGCAATTTTTAAAGAGAGATTAAACAAATGTCGGCCTTGCGGGGAACTGGACACGATACTCTTGATGCTATCTTATTAGTTATTTGCTTTAGCCTGCTACCTGTCTGGTGAGATCTGTGCGTCGACAACAGTTTTACGATGTGTATTGGCGAGAACAAATGGAATTTGTAGAACATGTTTTGCATCCGGCGCTCCGTAACGGCTTTCACTGAGTCGATTCTGTTGGACAAGTTTTTTGTACGCAACTTGCTAAAATTATAAACAATAGAACTCTATAATATTACACGAATAAACTTTGATAATTTAAATGGATGAAGTGATGTCAAGCATAAAATGTATTATGCGTAAGGTAACGTAATGTATGGTCATACTTTGTCTAAATATCATACGACTGAAAAGAAAAAAGACAAATACCACGTTGGCAATAATCATTTGACAAAGATGTTAGAATTTTTAATCTGAAGTATAGGAGATGGTGGGGTGGATAAGATCCATTCAGTCGGTTCGGCGGAGATTTATCCGCCTACAAATTTTCGGTGGCACAACATTACCGCACAAAAATCGGCTGTCTCTAGTAATTTCCACCACGGCCTGTACATGATATTGAAAATTTTGCCGTTGCTCAATAATTTTAACTACCACATACTGAAATGTACCACATTCGGATAGACAAATAAGATGTCATCTCTTGCCATCTATTACAGAAGCTTTCACGAAACAACACTAAAAATGTATCCCATAAACCCGATTCATAGCTACAATAACGATTATTGCTCCGACAGATTATTAGTATTAAACGTACGATGTCCATTAAATAAGTATCGATGGACATTTAAGGTTTAAGACGGAAAACGTTATGTATATGAATAAAGGCAGGGATACTGTACGTCCCAGAAATGACTGTCAACTTTACAGTGTTGTAACATGTTCCGAGCAGCGGTCTTTTCTCGCGAAAGCTTTATATAACTTACTGATAAACTTTACCTGGATCATAAGTTCCTTCAAGCGATTCATTTTCTGATCAATTCGCTTCTCAATATTTTCTTTTTCTTCCTTAAAAACAACGACTTGAAATGTATGAGATTACATGCTATAATCCAGAATCTTTGTAACATCCTGGTGTAATTTTGAAGCAAGATAAAAATCAGAATACTGGCCACCGGGAAACTGAATTTAAATAATATCGTACTCAACATAGGAACACCGGCTACAGTGGCGGTTGCACGATACTGACTGAGTGACAAAACTGAGCTACATGTTATTCGCAAATACTAACCACTTAGTGTAAAACTATTGTTTTATTATCTTCAATAGCACATTGGAAAATCCCTCATAAATTGAAAATGTCTAAAATTCCTACAATCAGGCACAAAACTGATGTTCAGTGGACTTCTTTGTAAAGCTGAACAAAACGCGCGGCACATTAGCACTGTACTGTATGTACCGCTGACATCAGTATGCTCGGAAATTTAACCCATATAAAACTTATCTCCGAGATTACGAAAGAATCCAAATGGTGCTTCGATGGCACATTCGAGTACTGTGTAGTATGTACGAGCAATATTCTTAAACAATTTTTTTGCCTTTACCCACCCAAATATACGAAGCCACCTAGCTCATAGAAAACGTATTCCAGATGGAACCTGAGGTCCAATGTAAAATATTGATGCTACGAGGGTGAACCGAATTTGGTGGACATTTCCATGCCAGGTAGTACGTCGGGCTACAAGGGAGAAAGGACAGAAATGTGACGATAAGTGCTTTCAATAGTTTCGAAACACTATATTTTTACCCTCAAAGCTCCATGTTGCCGTGCAGACTCTTTCGGAAAGCCAACCCATTTGATATCTTTCTTTTCTTTGTAGATGATACCGCATGACATAAGCACATTGAGAGCATCGTATACACGGCGTCGAATATTTTTTTCCTCGGTAGAACGCTCGTTCTAAACGATAATTTTAAACTTTTGTGTACGTTAGATAGATAATTACGTTAGGGCCAAGATAATTCTGTGTAGGCAAGAGTGTATATCCCCGCCCCGTTCTAATTAAATACCATAGACTACACTGAAAGACAATATCACTTTAAAACTCGAAAGTTCAGATGACTCCATGCACACGACTATTGGGACGCTTTTAGTTAGGTTAGTTAGCTTTTAGGTAAACCTCCCTGGTACAAGTCTTGCTTAAGTGCTTATACGTGAGCCCACTTTAGGTGGTTACACCAAGGATGTTCTTTTGTTAAAATCACGAATTGATTGTATCAGACATTTCCGTTCACATTTTTGCCACTGGTGTTACCATTTTTGCGAACACGGTGTAAATTTTTTACATTTTTGTGCAATGTACGTAAGGAAATAGCGTATGACACTCTGAAAGTGACAGTAATGTTCGTGACCTATTCGTTGATTATCGCATATGAGAAAACCCGGTTGGCAATTGCGCTTTCACTTGCATACGGTAAGCAAGATGCGATGCTAAATGGCAAAATAGTGACCGTCAACAGCACCTACGCGTTGCAGCATATTATAAGAAAAAGCTAAAAGAACGTATCTATACCATTTTAATTATACTTAATTTAAACAACATCTTCTAAATTAAGAAGGGCGTACAGGTTTGGACCAAATGTACGGCGGCCCGGACCCGTACAGTTGAATCGCTAGTTAAACATTTGATAGTGCTGATGAAATTGTGTAAATCGACAGAAAATACTTTTTAGCCAAGCCAGCAACAACGACTAACTAAAAGAAATTATTCTTGGAATGGCGGCAATTCATTTAGACTAGTACAAAAAACATGGAATCAAGAATGCATTAGGAAGCTTATGACACTTCCGCAACTCTAATGTTAACCAGTGTTAAATGACACGGACGTTTTCGGCATAAATCCATGTTGTTGGGGGGGGGTGACCCAGCTCGGACCCCCCCTCACATTCAGGATAGGTCGACCCCAATCTTGTGGGGGTTATGTCAAATCCCCTAGTTTAAAGGGTTGAGCTGGCAGCTCTATTTCACTTTTATAGACTGCACTGAGAGACAATATCACTTTGAAAACTCGAAAGTTCAGATGACTCCGTGCACACGAGTATTGGGACGCTCTTAGTTAGGTTAGTTAGCTTTTAGGTAAACCTCCCTGGTACAAGTCTTGCTTAAGTGCTTATACGTGAGTCCGCTTTAGGTGCTTACACCAAGGTTGTTCTTTTGTTAAAATCACGAATTGATTGGAGCAGACATTTGCGTTCACATTTTTGCCACTGGTGTTACCATTTTTGCGAACACGATGTACGTTTTTTACATTTTTGTGCAATGTACGTAAGGAAATAGCGTGACATTCTGAAAGTGACAGTAATGTTCGTGACCTATTCGTTTATTATCGCATATGAGAAAACTCGGTTGGCAATTGCGTTTTCACTTGCATACGGTAAGCAAGATGCGATGCTAAATGGCAAAATAGTGACCGTGAACAGCACCTACGCGTTGCAGCATATTATAAGAAAAAGTTAAAAGAACGTATCTATACCATTTTAATTATACTTAATTTAAACATCTTCTAAATTAAGAAGGGCGTACAGGTTTGGACCAAATGTACGGCGGCCCGGACCCGTACAGTTGAATCGCTAGTTAAACATTTGATAGTGCTGATGAAATTGTGTAAATCGACAGAAAATACTTTTTAGCCAAGCCAGCAACAACGACTAGCTAAAAGAAATTATTCTTGGAATGGCGGCAATTCATTTAGACTAGAACAGAAAACATGGAATCAAGGATGCATTAGGAAGCGTATGACACTTCCGCAACTCTAAGGTTAACCAGTGTTAAATGACACGGGCGTTTTCGGCATAAATCCATGTTGTTTGGGGGGTCATCCAGTTCGGACCCCCCAACATTCAGGGTAGGTCGACCCCCAATCTTGTGGGGGTTATGTCAAATCCCCTAGTTTTAAGGGTTGAGCTGGCAGCTCTATTTCAACCGACCCCTATCACCCCACAAAATGAGGAGGTCGGAGCTAATCCCCGAAACGTAGAGGGTAAAGCAGTCTGCGCATGATGACACCCCCACATATCATATGGGGGTAGACATAAAAACTCATGTCATCCAACACAGGTAAACATTGGAGTGCAGGAAAGTGTCATACTCTTCCCTAATGACTCTTGATGAAATGGAATTTTACGATTTATGAAAGGCAGATTTATCTAGGCTGTCGTCCAGTGCAGGAGCAGCGATTAGAGTAATACTTACAAATGGCGATGGCGTAGTCAAAAAGTGCGGCTGATGGAGCTTGAAATGTTCAGCGACTAACTCATCCGCAACTTCGTTGTAGTTGGTAATCACTTTTTCGCGAACTTTCTCACAAACTCGACCGCTAAAATGCCGCAGACCCCGTGTTTTATCAACGCTCCGAGTGCGACGTGCTCTAAAATAGCCAAATGCTAGAAATGTTACAGTGCTGAATAATAACACAATGTTTTCTGAGCACAATATGTAGTTTCTCCAAAAGCAAAATATAGTGATTCCACGGTTAAACCAAAGATTCCGATAATGTAGTAGTGAAATCTAATTTTACATCACAATGTCTTATACTCACCATCACATAATGCCGAACGCTGTAAGCGCTCTCGGAAAACAGGTCTATGAAACAAAGTTATTGCATTGACGTCAACGTCTGAAATCTAGATACGATACTAGAGGTTGCATCCATACAGAGCTTACTGTTACCTTAAATGCAAATATAAATAAATGTTTGAAACAAAGCACATTATACGCAGGGCTTTAGAGTCATTGCAACGTTTTAGCCAGCTTGCCAGACAGCTATTATGAATACCCATACTAAAGCCTCGAAACTTAATATATATATATATACGGTATTCACGATTGCCGCACTATACACATTACAGCGTAGAAATTTTCACCAGAAATGCCACCAGATGTGATCCCAAGCCCACGCATGCCTATATGTCTGACATGCATTAAACATTCTTAAAAAGATCCACTGACTGTGATGCTGGGTTTCCCACAGATGGAGGAGAAGGGCACCGAGGTATTTAGACTGCGCCGGTTCAGCCTCCCGAACATTTTTGGCTTCCGCCAGTTCAGCACCCAGTTACTTTTGTGCTCAACTAAAATATGCCGATTTTTTGCGAGGTTAAATATATGCCAGTTTTTTCTTATAGAACTTTAAAAATCCCTATATTTTTTGCCGCGCAGAGCCAAAACACTAACATTAGAGTTAGTTAATACGGTTTCGCTATGAATGTGGATCACTATTGTATATTTGCTGCGACTCAGTTATTTATAGTGTTTCATAGTTTTTCATTCTCTACAGTTTGACGTCTGGGGAACCAAATTTCGCACACCCAGACATTTTCAAGGCAGTTTGGGGAAGCCAGTGATGGTGTTCCTTTCCGAACGCTTAAAATACGTAATAGTGAGCATTCATTATACCAGCTGAAAGCGTATTGAGTCCACGGTGCACTTCGAATGACTCTGTGGACCAAACGTGAATTCATATATATATATGAATTCAAGGTGATGAATTCTGAGTGTTGGATATGTAATTTCAAGTGATGTCGACAGCTATATTGAGGATCAAATTCCATGAGTTGCTCTAAAAAATGGGACCAACACCTATATAGCTATAGAGGGTGCGTAGGTATTACATTTTCATGTATATTGGTCCCATGCAAAACACAGTTTCACCTACCCCGCAGCGCAATGACAACAGCAGCACAACATTTAGTACTACATAGAGAATGAATTCATCTACAAAATGAGACCAAAAACACCCATATAGCTAGAGTGGTTGCGCAGGCATTACAATATTTGTGTATTTCTGGTCCCAATGGTCCATTGAAAATCCGTTTTTGACCCAACACGTAAATAATGACTTTGGCAGCACATAACGAATGATGTTGCTCTACAAAATGAGACCGAAAACGCCTATATAGCTTGAGAGGTTATGGAGATGTTACCAATCTTGTGTATTTTGGGTCTCATCCGTCTATTTTAGAACCCGTTTTACCCCGTACATCCTAAGAGAACCGCATAGCAAAGGCGTTACATACAGCCTTATAGTCTTATCTGTCGCAAAAATGAGCCCAATTTTACTCAGATATCTACATCGATTGTCGAGTTATAATAATCTGTTTCTTGGAGCCCTTTGGGACCCGACCACAGCCTCTTTGACACGGTATTTCTGGTGAAGATATTGGAATTGCTCTTCAGGCCTACCTAAGGCGCACAAATAGATTTCTTGATGTCAAATGAGCTAATGAATCAATTCACGCAGCCAAATTTGAGTCATGCGTGTTACCCTAAAAATCATTAACGAACATTTTCACAGAAAGTAAGAATTCTTCGCTTCGGTGGTTTCACTCACTCAGAATTCAATATTTACAGTTTGTCCAGATGTGTACTTGACTGCATGATTAAACATTAATATCGGCTAGACTGTGAAGAAAATATTTTGGTATTCTCTTGCAACATTTGTAACAAAATTGCAGATTCATCTTATAATGTAATTGCCGTATGTCTATCTGTCTGTCTGTGTGTCCCAAGTTTTGGATTTGTCACATATTTTTGATCATAACTTTTGAAACTGTTTATGGATTTTTATGCGGTTTTTTGTCGGGTGGAAAATCGATATGGGAATGCAGGGACAATATTTTTGGGCACCCCTTATGTTTTTTCACAATCCACTCCCCTTCAAATAAAAAAATAGTGTCATTTTATACGTTTTAATGGTGTAACTTTTCAATTGCTTCATGGATTTTGACGAACTTTTTTTTGTTTCATTTCTTTAAGACGTGCCGAAAGTATCGACGAACTTTTGCAAAGGGGATGTACCCTCTAATATTGCGGGACCCCCTTTATCTTATAATGTAATTGGCGTATGTCTGTCTGTGTGTGTCCCAAGTTTTGGATTTGTCACATATTTTTGATCATAACTTTCGCAACTGTTTATGGATTTTTATGCGGTTTTTTTGTTGGATAGGAAATCGATATGGGAATGAAGGGACAATATTTTTGGGCGCCCCTTATGTTTTTTCATAACCCACCCCCATTGAAATAAAAAATAGTGTCATTTTATACGTTTTAATGGTGTAACTTTTCAACTGCTTCATGGATTTTGACGAACTTCTTTTGTTTCATTTCTTTAAGACGTGCCGAAAGTATCGACGAACTTTTGCAATGAGGATGTACCCCCTAATTGGGGGAGCCACCTTTAAACTATCTTATAATGTAATTGCCGTATGTCTGTCTGTGTATGTGCCAAGTTTTGGGTTTGTCACATATATTTGACCATGACTTTTCAAACCGTTTATGGATCTTTGTGCGGTTTTTTTGTTGGGCAGGAAATCGATATGGGAACGCATGGACACTATTGTTGGGCATCCACTATGCTTTTTTACAACCACACGACTTTGAATTAAAAAATTGTGTCATTTTATTGGCTTTCACGATGTAACTTTTCAACTGCTTCATGGATTTTGACAATATCTTTTAGTTTCAATTCTTTAAGACGTGCCGAAAGTATCGACGAACTTTTGCAATTGGGATGTACCCCCTTATTGGGGGACCTCCTTTTAAACCATCTTATGATACTGTTTTCGATATTTTAATACATCCATAAAGGTACGATACTGTTTTCGACATTTTGACACATCCGTAAGGGTGTAATAGTGTTTTCGCTATTTTAACATAACCGTGAGGGGGTAATGTTGTTTTATCATTTTAACACATCTGTAATGGGGTAATGTTGTTTTCATCATTTTAACACATCCATATGGGTATAATAGTGTTTTCGACATTTTGACACATCCGTAAGTGTGTAATAGTGATTTCAGTATTTTAACATACCCGTACGGTTGTAATGTTGTTTTCATCATTTTAACACATACATAAGGGCTTAATGCTGTTTTCGACATTTTGACACATTCGTAAGGGCATGATACTGTTTTCATCATTTTAACACACCCATAAGGGTATAATAGTGTGTTTGACATTTTAACACATCCATAAGGGTATAATAGTGTTTTTATCATTTTGACACATCCGTAAGGGTATGATAATGTTTTCGACATTTTGACATATCCGTAAGGGTATGATACTGTTTTCGACATTTTGACACATCCGTAAGGGTATGATACTGTTTTCGACATTTTGGCACATCCCTAAGGGTGTAATAGCGTTTTCGCTATTTTAACACAACCGTGACGGGGTAATGTTTTTTTATGATTTTAACACATCTGTAATGGGGTAATGTTATTTTCATCATTTTAACACATCCATGGGCATAATAATGTTTTCGACATTTTGACATATCCGTAAGTGGGTAATAGTGTTTTCAGTACTTTAACATACCCGTAAGGTTGTAATGTAGTTTTCATCATTTTAACACATCCATAAATGAGTAATGCTGTTTTCGGCATTTTGACACATCCGTAAGAGTATGATACTATTTTCGACATTTTAACACATCTGTAATGGGGTAATGTTGTTTTCATCATTTTAACACATCCATAAGGTTATAATAGTGTTTTCATCATTTTGACACATCCGTAAGGGTATGATACTGTTTTCGACATTTTGACATATCCGTAAGGGTATGATACTGTTTTCGACATTTTGACACATCCGTAAGGGTGTAATAGTGTTTTCGCTATTCTAACACATACCAAACAAGGGATGAAAAAACAGAGTAAGTTTGTATCCTTTACAAATGTCATAACTTAAAAAATACTGTTTTCCGGAAAAACGGGGGCCCCAGGCCCACTCTGCCATACACCGGCGCGAAGCGGGTCGAAGGCCCGCGATGGCCGAAGGCCGGCTTTCGCGCTGGTATAATATACGCACGTTCAGATTTAGGCATTAGTGCCAAACCTTTCAGGGTGTACTTCTATGTGGTGTGTTTATAATAACCTACGAAATGAATTCGCATAAACCCCAGCAAGCGACTCATAATAACATATAAATGCTGATACGTATGTTACAGGATTCTGCAGTAAACTATTTGAGAATTTTTGGAATTTTTACGAGAACTATTACGTTAGGATCTTAAAATACAAGTCAATGCACACCGGACGCTCACTGGTTCCGAAAAAGGTTGTTATCAAAAACGGTAGCAGGATTACCTGACGGGTAATACGAAAAGGTTAGACTTCGCTTTAGCATATATGCTAGGGTGACTGAAAATTTCGTTTGGTGAGGAGTGAGATATTTCAGACGGTGAAACTACAAGAGATAATTCGTAGCCTATTAAGCTCCTTAAAATTCAAAGAATCGTCTATGGAGTGGCCACAGGATGATAACACAATCTGGCGGTTATAGAAGTCGTCTGAATGATCGTTTAACTGGCAACCTAACGAACAGACGCTTATTATCGGTTGAAGCGTGTAAGTAGGCATCGTGAGAGCTATAATAACAGATAATAACATCGATAAACCTCAGTAATTCGCAAGTGGAGTCCTAAATATGTTTTCAGACGAAAAAGTTAGCCCGGATGGGATAAACGTTACACGTGGATATGACTATTATATACGACCCGAGCGAAAATGTTATTGAAAAACGATAGCAATTCAACTGGCAAGCGACTACACAATATTTCAAGATGTTATTACTGTCACCTGAGCTAATCAACCGATATTGAAAACGCGGAACAGTCCAATGAACCAGCTGCCGTTTGGCCCCAATCCGAAGACGTCAATAGGTATGTTTGCAGAGAAACTATGTTAATTTGGCGTGAACACATGACCGTGTCGTACCGTAACAGTAACAATGCCATTGTCATTCTGCTATATAATTAAAGCTCCAGATGAACAACAGAAACGTTTTGAAATAAAATAGCTTAACGTATTGGTTTGATGGGATTTACCATCAGCACCGGATGCCAACACAGTTACGTTACAATACAAATATAGGAAAGCATAAAATTATAAATTGGCAGGCTGTTATGAGCTAAGAATAAATTAAACCCGTTGTTATATAGGATTAACAAAGAAATCACCTGCTCCCGAAAAAGTAACCACCTTGAGGATCGGACTTGCTTGCCGACGATATCTCATACTCCGGATGATCAGGATAACTCCTGGACATATACATCTGAAATATTTGCAAAGGCTTAAAAGGTAAGAAAAATGGATGTCTGTGTCCTGGCGATTATTGCATGGAATTCAATGTAACATAGATAGATAGATAGATAATGAGTTATTGGGACATAGAGAACATGCGGAGGCAAAATTAATCTTCATTATCCCATTCATATTTGTAATAAATAGCAAAGAGAAAACCATTACCTTGGCTTGAGATACCTGACAGATCGACGGGTGATGCGTTCCCATGTAGGGCGCCTTAGCCTCGCTGTACTTATAATAAATTTACAAAGTTTCCTGATATCACAGTCTCTCAAGCTACCTTTCTTCAGTGCTTTATCTCCTAGTATTATTCGCCTGTTATCTGCAAAGCGTTCACAATTGTACAGAAAGTGTTCTGATGTTTCATCATTATCACAGTGATCACATTTCTTTTCTTCTTTTATTTTTATCTTATGTAGGTGGTAATTTAACCAACTGTGTCCAGAATTATTTGAACACACTGCCGTAGTTTGTCCTTCGAGAGACTTATGAGAAAACTGGCACGTTTATGATCTGGAATACTTATCATGCTCTTCGTCTGCTTGCACGCTAGCTCTTGTGTCCATTTTTTAATGAATTTCCTATGTAGCCATGACTTTATCATTGTAGTCACTTCTGTTCTGGCGATTGGCAAAATAGGTTCAGGCCCAATTGGGCGCTTAGAAGCGCCCGCTCGAGCCAACTTATCAGCCCTTTCATTACCCTCAATGTTACTATGACCAGGTACCCACACTAACAATACTTCATTCTGTCTTGTCAATTTTTCCAAACTTGGTTTACATGTCATAAGACCTAACAAGATCTGCGCAGAGTGCCATAATAGCAGCACGGCTGTCTGTAAATACACAAATTTTCATATTACGAACATTTTTATCCACAACATTATCTACACACATCTTTATCGCATAGATCTCCGCTTGCAACACAGTACAGTATTGGCCTAAGGAATAGCTATAGCTCTTCGTTCCTTGCAGGAAACCTGCTCCAGCAGATTTAACATCGTTTACCTTCACAAGTGAACCGTCCGTATAACACATAATGGTATTATCCATACTCTTCCTGATACATTCTGTTTCCCTCATCCATCCCTCACGGCTGGGGAATACAGTTTGCCAGCTGATTCTTCCCACAGCCTGCAATGAAATTAGATCGCTAGGGAAGTTCAAACAGGGTATTTCCCGTATTACGGCATTCATATTACAATAGTTCCCTGGCATCTCATTGTACATTTCTGGAAACACACATTTTAATCTGTAGTTCTCGTATGCCCTCTTGTACTACTGCCAGATCAATGGGAAGACTGTTTAACAGAACTTCTTCCATGGCCAGTGTTGGTGTCGATTTCATAGCACCCGTCATCATAATACAGGCTAATCTAGAAACTTTAGTAATCTTCGATACATATGTTTTTAACTTCACTTTGTGCCACCATACTATAGCACCATAGCAGACTGACGGTAATACAATAGCTTGATATATGTATCGCACAGTCCTGAGATTAGCTCCCCATGTTTTTCCAACGATCCCTCTACACGCCATAAGCGTTTTAATGCCCTTACTCACAACTGAATCCACGTGGTCTTTCCATAACAGTTTGAGATCTATTATAACTCCCAAATATTTCACTGTGTTAGATATAGGTAAGTCCTCACCGTACAATTTCAGACCCACATTTCTTATAACTGTCCTCTTTTTTGAAAAGACTAAGACTGTGCTCTTTAGAGGGTTTACCTTTAATCCTCTGTCCGTACACCATTTCTCAAGAACTGTCAGTTTGTTCTGCATTCTTCTAGTACTAACTTCCACATCTTTGTTGCTAGTTATGATAACAACATCGTCTGAGTATGCTTTTGCATAGACATATGTATTATTAATATGCTATTAATAGGAATTCAATGTACTTAAGGAATTTATGATATTTTACTAAACCGTATGACACTATTCAGCTTCTGCACGCTAAGTTAAATGGATAACGGGATGCCCCTTGCTTTTCATGAGGAGAAATTTTGTGATAGAAATCCAGGAAATATAATGTAAGCATTTTGTCGTAAGGCAAATATGTAACTATAAAAATATGATCTAACAGAAGCAGTAAGACCTGCCGTTAAAACAACCACATACCACAAGAAATTTCTGCTAAAATCAGTTTTCATCTCGAACATGGTGATTATAGCTCAGCTCAGTATAGTAATAAGATAGTGTAGAACTTCAAAAAATATCAGCTGAGTAGCTCGGTGGTTAGACAAAATGTGCTTAAAACCCACGGCCGCAACTTGAGTACCACCCCTGTTGACTGGGCTCTCCATTCGCTGAAAGTTTTGCCAGGGGGCATTAGCTAGGGGGGCCAATTATGCCAAGAGAAAAACGGCTAAAAATTGAGTAAGAAATACTGTCAAAACACTGTTAATGGAGAGAAAAAGCGATTTTAAAACAAATTTTAGCAAATTGTTGGCTTTAGAACGGAATTTTAGTACAAATTTTATATACTTTGGACCGTTTGGAAACAAAAAATTTGCCGAGAGGAAATGAACCGAGGGGAGTCCGAAATTTTGTCAGGGGCACCTGTATTAAACCAGGGGGAACCGAAAATTTTCAGGCCCCCTCCCCCGAATTTGGAGAGCCCAGGTTGATATTTTACGGAATTCTACAAAACTATATATAATGGTTAGCTTCAAAAACAGTTTGCTCGCCTCTAAAAATACAGGTATGAATTTACTAATCAGCGCAACAAAACAAGAAAGGCCCACTATATATGTGCTGAGTCAGGTGCACCCGCAGAATGAGCTCACCAAAATTTAATCTGAAAACAAGTCTGTCTGGCCACAGCCTCACGAGGCATATTTTTAAAGTGGGAGTGGGAACAAATTTTTGTTCTACATGCTACAATGTCCGTATTTTCACATTCTTGTCGTGCATATATTTTCAGGGGAAAAACAGATTTTATAGCATTAGAAAAATTATCGTAGTAATTACCGTTGCATAATATTTAGTATATACGGGGAAAACATAGGTTTAAGAACATTAGGAAATCAAGGATTTAGTTGAACATCGGGTTTCAGGAAGTGGTGGACGAACATAGAACATTTAGAAAGGCACATCAATTCGGAGAGGTCAGAACCTATGTAACGTTTTATCATGAGGAATACCATTAAACACGTCGGAGATCTTCGGTGGAATTCATATTGCACGTATTCATTTGAAAACTGGTAAACCCATATATACTAGAACAACGAGTATCCGGCTAACTAGTGGTTCAAATGGTACTTCTACTCAGGAATCCTATATACCGTTTCGGAATTCGAAGGGAGGTTGCATTTATACCAGATCCTGTGGTTGGAGCTTTTGGACCCCAGCGGTGACTATACGTCAATCCAAGAACATTGTTACAGCGAGATGATAGTAGTGTCTGCCAATGGACATTCTACTGCTAATAAAATAAGAAGAATCCGGAACCGAAAGCCGGTTCTATCCGTCTATAAGCATGATCAAAAACTCATAATGGTTTTGAAGTGTGCTGATTATAACCTCAACTTGTCGCCACGATGTTACTGGAACAACCATGAGAATCGAGAACCAAAATTTTTCTAATAATTATTATATATTTTTATTTCTAAAATGGCGGATGTAGGGTTTTCGCTGCCCGCCTTACCTTTCACTGTGCTGGCTTTTTGTGGGCTTATCCCGTGACAGCACCATTGGGATTCCAGGCATTTCAACTTGGGCAGGACACCCACCAAATTTGCAAAATTGAAGGTGGTATTAAATTTTGCTATTTTGAGACAATTTAATGAACGTTTTGCGGGTCATTGGTCTTGTGCAAGCACAACTATCCGGGGTTATTTTAGAGGGGGGGAAGGGGGGGGGCGACCCCAAGGATCGGCTTCCCCCCCTCCCGGCGAGCTCCCCCCTAGACATCGACCCCTACTTTTTCGCAAAAACGACCCCTTAAAATTTACGTTTTTTTCAAAAAATTGACCCCTTAAGGGGTCACTAGAAAATTTCTAACTCATATACACGCATATCGTAGGCGAAACGATCAATTATTTGGTCACCAAACCTAAAATATGCATGTATACTATATATTATGGCCAAAAACTGAAAAAAATCAGCGCCACAGAGGTATATTGGGACACCTGAAAGAAAAAATGTATTAATTTTTATAAAATTACTGATCCCTTAAGGGGTCATGACCCCTAGTTTTCCGAAATGACCCCTTGCTACTGACCCCTTAGGGGTCAGTAAATTTTTCCGTTTACAGACCCCTATCTGGGAGGGCTTAAAATAACCCCGGACTATGGCAAATAACGTTACAGATATATATATATAACATTAATATATTATTAATATTATACATAGCAGGGAATAACCGGAACCGGCACCACCAACCCGAAACGTCTATTTAAGCCGGATCCGAAACCTGGTCATCGAAATTTATATATTGTAAAACAGATGAAGGAAGAAATGAAGGTATAGTGGATTTAAAACACATTAAAAATAACTTTTACATTAAACTTGATGTATATGCAATGGCATTATTGCTTTTCTGAAACTTGAAAAAGATTGAGGAAGCTAATGTTTATTTATCGATCAATATATCGGTTCTTGGACACCCATAGCAGAAATGACTTCCACAATACACCCTTGCCAGGGAATAACCGGAACCAAAATTTACCGGAACCGGAACCAGCAACCGGAACCGTCCATTTAAACCGGATCCGGAACTTGGACTTCGAAATTTATATATAGTAAAACATATGATGGAAGAAATGAAGGAATAGTGGATTTAAAACACATTAAAAATAACTTTTACATTAAACTTAATATATTGCGATGGTATTATTGCCTTTCTGAAACTATAAAGCGACTGAGGAAGCTAATAATGTTTATCTATCGATCAAATATGTCAGTTTTTGGATATTCAGAGCAAAAAATGTCTTCCACTATACACAATTGCGAATACTGCGTCAAATCGAATCGCTTGGAGCGTAGAATACACACTTTCGCTCTGTCTCCAGTCGCCTCCCTTTACTACATATACGATTGTTGCATGTTCTTCTGTAGGAAACTTGAAATTATGGATTTATATCCAGAAAATCTAATTTAATCTAAGAGGAAATAATAGATAGAAGGTAATTTTCTGATCATTGGTCAGAGACACTGTTTAGGCTAGCGTTGGACAAACAGTGCCCGTCAGTTAGATCATAATGATGATAACTTTCTTATCAGAATGCTATAAATGAGACACACTGTGATGCTGCTCGCACAGTTTCAATAAATACAGTTCATTGCCACGAAAGCAGTTTCTAGCTGCGTTGCAGATAACGTTAGTTTACTTCAATTTAGACTGATTTACCAAGTTTACAAGCGCACTGGCCGGTGCTTGACACAATTTATGTTCGCCAAGCATACCCTAAGTACTTCTCCGTAAGCCATACTCTGTTACCGAGTTGGACCGGTTAGTTCAACCCTATCCCACAGACTTCTGGATGTGTAAAATAGCTGCTACAAGCATCGACCTGGCTATAATTTAACAAACTCCTGCAGGTTATTATAAAAAATTCCTGCTCTAATTATGTGCTCTACTTACGTTTCACACGGCAAATTGGTTAGTTAATCTTTTCTTTTGCTTGGTTGTATTGGAACTTGATCATTGTATAATATATATTACATATGTTTGGATTACAGGATGAAGCAAAAAACGTGGAAAATTTCAAACAAAATTTTTAAACCGGAATTCCGGTTCCGGTATGATTTTTGCCCTTTGCCGGAACCGCAATCGGAACACGATTTTCGCCGGAACCGGAATTCCGGTTACTCCCTGACCCTTGCGTATATTGAGTCAAATTGAATGTGCTTAGAACGCATGTTGCGTAGAATAAACACTTTCGCTCTGTCTCCAATCGCCTCCCTTTACAACACATACGTTTGTTGCATGTTGTTATGTAGGAAACTTTAAATTATTGATTATATGGTTCTAAGAGAAAACAAAAGAAGATAATTTTTTGATCAGGGGTCAGAGACACTGTTTAGGCTAGCGTTTAACATACAGTGCCCGTCAGTTAGATAATAATGATGATAACTTTCTAATCAGAATGCCATAAATGAGACAAACTGTGATGCTGCTCGGCTCGCACAGTTTCAATAAATACAGTTCATTGCCAAGAAAGTAGTTTCTGGCTGCGTTGCAGATAACGTTACTTTACTTCAATTTAGTCTGACTTACAAAATTAACAGTCGCACTGGCTGGTGCTTAAGGCAATTTATGTTAGTTAAGCATGGCTATGTAAGTAAATCCACTACGTAAGCGATACTCTGTTACCGAGTTGGATTGGTTTAATTCGAACGTATACCGCAGACATCTGAATGTAAAATATCTGCTACAAGCATCGACCTAGCTTTGATTTGTTAACAAATTCCTGCAGGTTATTATGAAGAATTCCTACTGAAATTATGTGCTCTACGTTCCACACGGCAAATTGCTTAGTTAATCTTTTCTTTTGCTTGGTTGTCTTGGAGCTTGTATAATGTATATTACATATGTTTGGATCACAGATGAAGCAAAAATGTGGAAAATTTCAAACCGGAATTGTTTCCGGTGTGGTTTTTGTCCTTTGATGGAACCGCAGCCGGAACACAATTTTCGCCAGAACCAAAATTCCGGTTACACCCTGATAAATAGGTAGTTATATATATATAAATCAAGTTTTAGTTGCAATGATAGGCTACTAAATGAACGGTAGTGATATAACAGCGATATTACCCAGGATAAAATAAAATTCCTCGAAGGCGCAGTTCCGTGGCGGGGTGGCCTACAAAGGTTCATACATACTTTTGGGGAAGAACTGAACCCGCCCAACTATGAAGTGTACGTATGTCCATAAGCTGTATAACACTCACTGCCTGCACCCACCACTTAAAGAGTAGACAGATGATTTCCTCAATTTACAAAAATACAATCGCACCCGATGATCGAGTAGACAACAGTAATCTGTGAACATGTATCAGCACACTGGACGGGTCAGTCTACCACTTCCTAGCGGCCGTTGCTTGGTGGTAATACATGGTAAGATCTATATATATATCCTTATCGATGGGACCAATATCATACATTTAATTTTCAAAAGTTTAGAGTTTGAACTTTTATATTGTGGTTTTCTAAAAAATTGGTCTCTTTACACATAAAAATGTAATACTTGTAACAGACCTTACACAAAAATGTTAAAATATTTTTTAAATAAAATCTAAATAATGCTTCGGCGTTTGCCGCATTTGCAGCTGAAATGCAATTTTTAGTGAAATCGCATTTCTGATTGCTCTCTTATGTTCATAGTAGCCCTAAAAAGAGTCAAGCTAAAGTGCTTACCGACATAATTGACGCCTGAGAACCAAGATAGCCACCGCTGTACGCCGATAAATCAAACCGACTTATGTTTCCGACGGTTCCCGGTTTAGCTGCTAGACTGCCAGACGAAGTAGATGCTGAGCCGTGGCCACTATCGTTACTACTATCGTCACTAGTACCTGCAGCTCCGGGAACCGAAATACTTGTTGGTATGCTTTTCGTCATCGAAACTGTTACAATCGAACTTCCACTCGTCGCAAGAGCTACAACAGCTGCACCGGCTGTACTTGCTACTACTGTACTTGTTGTTGCTTGACTATGACTTGTAAAGAAAGCAGATGTAGCTACTTTTGCCGAATCAATAGCAGTACGATTGGGTTTAATCACGTACGATGCACCGTTATCGAGCGAGTGACGAGAGGAGAACGATGAGGTTACTGGCGTTACCGGAATTGCTGACATTGGTTTAAGTTTAGCCACCATCGAGGATTGGGAAACTGAAGATGCAGGTACCAGCACCGGGACAGCAACCACTTTACCTTGGCCTACAACAAATCTTACAGTCAAACCACTAATGGGCAGTCACTTTCGCTGAAAATAAGTTGGATGAAACTAGCAGATATCTACTCTATCATTTTGAAAATTGTCAAATTTGAAGATACAATTATTTTGACACCTCGTGTCTTGAGTTAGCTTACCTAGCCTATTCAGCCATTAACTGACCCATTCGCATTTTGCTGTTAGAAAAACTCATCATGAAGACATTAAATTGTTATGAGTATTATTGGGAAGCATGCTAATAGGCGAGGTGCCTGGATATTACCACATGGTGAAGTGGAATTCAGTTTGGGGTGCCCGTGACACCGCGACAGTTACGCGCTCGGAAACTGTATTTATATACAACTAAAAACCTTGTCGACATAATACATGATAGGATGACAACCAGAGTAATGTTGTATCAGGTGTTTGTTAACGATATCATTCGGCAATGCCATTAGGCAACTATAAGGTCCGCCTATAAATACGAATGGACAACCACTATGAACTACGATGCCTAAATTTAGTTCTTGTCATGATTTTTAAAATACTATACAGAGAAACAAATTTGCAAGCAGAAAACTTATTTTTATACTGACTAAATATTAACTATACAAGAAATCTTCGATGAAGCTTATCAAACTAAAGCTAAGCTAAATAGATTAAGTCAAATTTGTATCCCGAAGCTTAAATGCTTGAAATAATTTGCCAGAATATGTTACCACTAGTTCAATCTCGAAAACCAAAAACTTTGTTACTCAAGATAGATTGACCTAAATCCATTCTTGAAATATGACAGAAATATTTACACTGATTTGAAAGGTGAGGTCTTACCCTCTCGCTGTCTTTACATATTCAATACTCATCGCATTTTATCTATATCTTAAGATGTTTGGCAGTGTTCTGCGAACGTTACTAAGCAAGTTTCGCAACGGCGTTTAATGAATTCGTTATCGAGCCGTATGAATGAGTTTCAGAGTGGAACACTGCAGTAAATGTAAAGTTTCGTACGTATCATTGAAAATATATTTCGAGCCAACAAAAACGCTATTATAGCCGTGGCACCTAATCTTTCTGGTATACAATCGGACTAATGTTCAACAAACTAGACATGTGGAAGAGTATGATCGTCTACAAATCTCCAATCAGTTGTTTTGAACGTGTGATACTATCGCGCTCCAAACACAACCGTGCGCAAAAAATCTAAGAAGGAATTTATTCTACGGAGTACAAGTACTATTCTATACTTGAAATGCCTTTATTTTACCAATGAGACGGGGTACAGAAATATCAATTTTATAGTTCACCATAAATTTACTCACCTTTGACGGTCGACACAGAAAAAATTTTCGGCTTCGAAACGACAGCATTTACAATCAACGGAACTGCAGTTGGCGATGTTGATGTTGGCGTTATTGCTGACAAAGATGCCGCCGATTTGTTTGAATTCAACGTTTTTGTCATTTTCGACGATGCTAACATCGAGTGATCCGGACCTGCTGGCGTGGAGGACGTCATATTCGATGCTATCGTTGCAGATGTCATATAGCCAATAAAGTTATATATCACTATATATATATATATATACACTATAATATACTATCACTATATATAATTTAGTTATATTAATTATTATTTAGTTATATTTATTTTATTATTCACACGTCCGATTCAGAACGGATCGAATCGGATGCAATGTGAACACACCCTAAAAACGATGCACGGCTAAATCGAACAAAAACAAAACTGTGTCGACTAAATATCTGCCAACACCTAGAAATACATAACAATGTATATATACCATAAATCTTCCTCATCACCACCATCAATAAATTACGACCACGACCAATCAGTCGCACAAAAGTCTTCAATCAATAACAAGCTTAATCGAATAACTACTAACTACAACTGGCGTAAAGCGTAGCGGAAGCCTGGACCCGAAAAATAATTAAAGCAGCAGTAGCAGCTCGAGACGCTGTTTAAGCACATCGATACGCCTTTTAGGACAACAACGAACAACGAAGAGTCAGTTTGGAAGAAAACGTTGGCAAGAATTCAAAAATAGCCGTGCGCTTCGCCTTTTCCGCTTGTTAGGTCCGTAATAATAAATGACCATATCGATTGTAAAAATAATAATATAGCTTTTACAGCGATCATATTAGCACATTGCCTTTAAGATCGTCGAAGGATAATAGACACACTCACATAACAAAATAATATAACTTATCGCTGTCTGTAGCAGACTTAATCTAAAACAAAACTGTCCGAGAGAGGAATATTAAACGCTTTTCTGTTAGTTGATTTTCGTTTTGTACAATTATATATCAGTGAGTAACCGAAACCTAAATTAGTCGAAACCGGAATTTAAATTTTTTGCCGGTACCGGAATTTGATTATATCCATTAGGTAAAATAAGTATTAACGAATCTCTTCTTTGTTGTGGATGAATTATGGGCATACGGGGTTATTTTACACGTTGGTTTAATCGTTGTAAAAGTTGAACGTGTCACTATCTCTGTGACACGCTGCATCGTGCTATAAATGCTAAAATCTGGCACAAAAATTGTGAAATTTTGCAATCTTTCAACTATATGCACGTTTATGGCTTGACTGGCTTTAGGTCTTTCATATAAGTTCGGGTTTCAAAATCTTATTTTTAAGCCCACAGAAACAACTTCATTAGCCAATTATATAGCCAAATTTTAGTGGTATATATAGGAAGGTACCTAGGAACTGGAAATAAACGGACCTAAAATTAGGGCTAAATTCCTATATTTGGATACAAAATGGCAATTGCAGAAATCCTGTGATGTCTCGACGGCACGCCAGATAGCCACCGAAACGATATGGATAAAATATACTTCAAAGGCCGCCAACCATTGTTTAGACAAAAAACCGGGTCTAAATACCTACAGCAGGCCAAAATCATAAATGATTATCACCTAGCTAGGAATGTGGAACTTTTTTAATTACTGAATTATCCAAATTGAACAACGCACCATTTTAAAGATGTATATATAGTACACCAGCTTTCAAAATATATCGTTCAAATTGTTCTAACATACTCGCAAAAACGAAAAACTTCCCGCATGAAAATTTTGAATTTTTCCTGGTTCAAGATATATATATTCATTCAAAATCCGTAAATAGTGAAAAATTATCAAAATCGATCGAAAAATAAGACATTGCGTTTTTGATTTTGACTAAATTTCATACATATGTTTCAAGGAGTAACCGGAATTAATTCCGGTTTCGCCAAAAATCGTGTGCCGGTAAAAGGTAAAAACCATACCGCAACAGGAATTTCCGTTTAAAATTGTCCACATTTTTTGCTCCATCTGTGGTCAAACCATACATTATTTATACACAATGATCAAGTTTCAACAAGACCAAACAAAATAAAAAACTAACTCAACAAATTACACTGTAAAACGTAAGTAGGGCACAGTTTCAGTGAGAACATTTTGTTTACTCGGCAGCAGTTTGTTGACGAGTGGAGTGGAGGTAGGTATTAAAACAAAGCTATGTCGATGCTTGTAGCAGTATACCCATTCATAAATATGCGGTATATGTACACTCGACGCATACAATGTGAGCTGTACTTATTTGGGGACAATCAGCGTTGAAGTACAACAGTAAATTATCAAATTAAAACTATATATACCAATCCAACGGTCTCAGCGCAGCATCCGGTGAAACTATAAGCCAAATGTGTTGTCAACCGATATTGGGCACCTGCGTGTGTTCACGATCCGTCATAACATCGAAAATGCCCTCCAGTAAGCATATAACTGTGTGAGAAAGATTCTAGTTGCCCTCATTTATACACAAGCTATGCTGGTTGAGCTTCACTTTGCTAACCAAGTAACAAGGTTATATCCCGAGACAAATCATCGTGCCAGTGGAGTAATCCGATGTAAACTTATTGTAACTCTTATTAGCAAATGTAGTTACGAAAAAATACTTCCTAATGTAGTGTTTATTCGTGAAGATATGAGGTTGATGTTGATTTCCTCGCATGTGGCCATTGCAATGTTAAAACCAGCAATGACAAGTATATATATGGTAGCTACCTAGCATGTTTAATAAAATCGTCCCAGATACGGAAAGATTAAAGATATTCTGTTTTTTATATTGACGAAACTGTAAAATTTCCTTTCCTCGTAAAATATAACAATTGTCTCAACATCCGCATCGACGAACTATTACAATGAAAACTAACTCTAACACAATCACTAACATGAGCGCCCTATAACGTATATATATTTAACGCAGCATCACATGCGCTAAAGTGTGACTACTACGACAGCGAATAATAATAATAATTGCTGTACATAGCCCGAACTGTTTTCCAAGTCACGTATGTGCATTTTCAGTATTCCGATGTATATATATGCTGCCAAATTAAAATACAAAGATATATATATAAAATATATATATTTAATACACATGCAATGTCCCGGTAGACCATAAATTCGTGGGAGACCTAAAGGCGGATTACCCTCCCGCCATGCAGGTATATATATACGCAAAGGATCAGATAAATACTACACAGCACTTCAAATGACTATATATAGCAAACATACAAATATATATATATAGATACATACATATATACGCCACCAAAGGCTTAAAACATTTGCGGGGAGCATGAACCTCCCGTTTTGAAAACTTAAGGAGCCCTCGAACCGGCGCGATTTCACAGAGTCCCACCAAGGGGACAGTTGTGTTGATGGTGGTGGCACGTTTTTCGCACTTCATAATTTCAAGCATTTAATTACAGATATACACAGCATAAAAATGTATATAGATACTATATCAAACAGATTTAATTCATTATTAAACTAAAAAATAATACATATACGCATTATATAATATACAGCCAGCCCTACATATTCGTCAAAACAAAACAACGCTCATTTGGCAGCTGTTCAATAGCAAAATACGTATATATGTTGGAGAACAACGTTTCCGCAACATAGAGCGAATGCCTAAAAAGTCAACGTCGCTCACAGTATCGTAATAATTATCAACATACATTTATAATATTCATATATTATTGCATGAGCATACATAGTTCGAGGTCACGGATTAAACAATGCGTAATAGTAATATAATAATGAACTGCAGCAAAATTATTCCACGTGTATATTTATTGCTGTTCAGCACAAAGTAGAGGTAAGAATTCACGCCCTCCACTGGAAAGGACAAAGCCCAAAATATCGCAGATCCGAACAGGGCTGAAAAATGTTAGCCCGTTTTCACTTTAGTCACAGACAGATTAGTTCACATTTCGATAGCTTTGAGTTTTGTTGCATGAATTTTTCGTCCCACTTCCTTAGCGTTTATTTTATATCTTTATATCGCCTGTATCGTTTATAACAAATCGGCTAACCCCCGATTACAAAGTAGCCGAGTCAGGCGTAACCGTTCTGACCTCTAGCACAAAGCCCGAAAACATACACACTTTTTCTTTTAAAATAGCAATCTCGCCTTTTGAGTACGCAGTAGTTATTATATATAATGCCAAACACGATATTGGTTATCGCTGCAATATTATAAAGTGACGGATCCAAAAGTCGGTAGTTTAGATTTGCTCTGCATTTTCAGGGAGGCTGATAAATTGAGATTCAATTTTCCGATCCCCTATAATAAATTTGGAATCTTTTTGGATATCGGAGGAGGAAAATCACGGAAGGAACCTACAAGCTTTGTTGGTATAGCCCACATTGTCTCCGGACTCCCTATCATCTCTCACCCCAAAACATATCTGTTCGAAATCAGGGTCGCCCCTTTTCTGCTATAACCTCCGTATATGCTGTTTACATTGCATTATTTTTGGAATTTTGAGGGATATGGAGGGTTTTGGGAATTTTTTTTGCCTAAAGGTTGGCTTAATATTGTATCCCCTGACAACCCACAAGGTGATATTTCCCGCTCTTTCTAATGGAGACGGTTTCAGGGCTCTATCTGTTTAGGGAGCGTTAGCAGAGGCCCTAATTTCAGGGGTCGAGAATTTTTTAAAAAGGTGGGTTTTAGTTTTTTCACAGTTTTGACCATTTGAACTTTTGATTGGATGGACCGATTTTGGACACGGTATATAAAAGGCAACGAACTATCTAATGTTTATGAGGCATATCGGTAGGTGGCTGTGGTAACAAGATATGGAGTCCGATAGTGGGAATGTAAGCGCAAAATCGATATTTTTAAATTAGCGCTGAAGTTTTGAGACGTAACCGTTGACTGTGTATAGAAAAATAACTTAGTGCCGTGGGGTCGAGGGCGGCAGCAGCCCCCGCCTTAGTCTAAGGGTTATATATTAAGTAACAAGTACTGCGTTTGCACTTATATTTAGACAGAGTAGATGGATGCGACCCGGTTGACATATAAACCAAGGAAATTGTTTGAGAACTGTCTGCGCCAAATCCGGAATGCTGATTAAGTTATCGGGATTTATAATAGTAATAACGAGTAGCTGGAGGACGGTCTCTGACTGCCATATTTAGTGATTAATATTCTAAAATGAAATTTTTTTCCGGAATATGGCTAAAATTGGTAGCGTCGAACTCAGCTAACCGAGTTAAGTTGAAACATAGTAAGTTTTCGCTCTCCGACAATCCTCTGAATCCCCTATATTCGAAGGGTGCCTAAATTTGAATCTGTTGCGTCATGGCAAACGAGATGTCACACTATCCGAATGGGACGGAGGAGATGGATACCCCTCAAAATTTTAAGTAACTTAGTCGTAGAATTTATCTAAAACGCTTATTTTGTTCGAGTATATAATATTTAACTCATCATAGAACTTGATTCTGAACATTAAAAATACAAATTTGGGCAAAAATTAGCTCCGGTCAAACTACTATTTCGAATGCAACGCAAACTACCTCTCAATTGCCAGAAATCAACCACCGATCAGTCAATTCAAGGATACTATTTAAAGCTATCTGCTAACGCAATCCAAACACTTTAACACAATACGCTAACTGACAATAATGATTCCAGTTACGATCGGCTTTGTTCAAAAATGAACAGCGTATAAAGAATATTAACGAACTTTAAGACACAAAATGAATAATCCTTTTTGGTACATTATGGAGCAGAGACAAACCATTACGACTCCCGCATATATACCCATACATACTCACGTTCAGCGCCACTACTCATCAACGTTTACTTAATGTCATCTTTCTGCTATTCGTCTCGAGGCAAAAAATTTAGTTCAACGACAAAATGATACAAACGATGTAACGCAACTAACACAGATGACACACAAATAATATAAAGATATCGGTGACCTGGGATTAGAAAAACCGGTTGTAAGCCACACGGAGATGAGTGATTGAAAATCCCGATATCCTGACATTGGATTCGCCGAGCAGCTGCGAAATTTTATTGAAGACAAGTCAAAGACAATTGCACAGCGGATGATAGTTATACGTACACGCACTTTCCCCCATTAATATATAGCGGCACAAACAGTTGCAAATAATTTTGTCATAACTTCTTGCGTAGTTAATGTTTTAAAGATCAAGAAATAAACTATAAACTAAGAAATAATATACTGTAGTATCTTCTAGATTCTAGGGGATATGACATATACATACCGAACGGAAAATAACCGGAACCAGAAATCAGAACCGTCCATTTAATTGGGTCCGGAATCTGGCCTTTGAAATTTATATATAGTAAAACAGATGAAGGACGAAAGGAAGGCAATGTGGGGTTAAAATATATTAAAAAATAAATTTTACATTAAACTAATTGTATTGCGATAACATTATTGCCTCTCTGAACTTTGAAGAGGAAACTAAAATATTCATT
This sequence comes from Trileptium ribeirensis, assembly GCA_030248225.1. Lineage (NCBI taxonomy): Eukaryota > Metazoa > Nematoda > Enoplea > Enoplida > Thoracostomopsidae > Trileptium > Trileptium ribeirensis. Next base: position 46,209 of record JASANE010027949.1, read on the forward strand.
TATTGATCAAGATGTCGCTTTTTGGACTATCAGATTAATAAATATACCTTCCGCCGCACAGTCTTGCGGAAACTGCGTCCAACTCAATGTTCTTGTAACGCATGGAGTCTTAGACTAGACAATTTCGCTCTGTCTTCAATTGCCTCCCTTTACTAGACATATGTTCGTGACATGTCATTCCGCAGGAAAGTTAAAGTAATTGGTTTATATGGTTTTAAAAATAAAAAGGTATATATTATAATTAGTGATCGCTGGCCAGAAACATTGACCAGGCTAGGTTTGGGCAACCATTAGTTAGATGATGATTTTCTGATCAGAACGCACAATATATAAATGAGACAAACAGTGATACTGCTCGCACAGTTTCAATACATATATATAGCTCGTTCCTAAGAACGCAGCTTCGGGCTGCTTTGCAGATATGTGACTTTGCTCCAACTTAGACTAACTACAAAGTTTACAAACGCACAGGATGGTGCTCCACGCAATTTATATTAGCAAATCTTACAGCTAAGTACTTCAATAATCTATATATACTCATTTAATAATATCAAGTTGGACCGGTTAATTCTAACATATATACACACCGCAGATTTATGAATGGGTATACCGCTACAAGCATCGACCTAGCTTTGTTTTGTTAACAAACTCCTGCCATGTAAAGATAATAAATTCAATTTTTACTGAAATTGTGTCCTACATACGTTTAGCAGGGTAACTTGCTGAGTTAGTTCTTAGTTTTGTTTGGCTGTGTTGGAACTTTATCAATGTGTACATATATAACGTATGAGTGGACCACAGATGAACCAAAAACTGAGGAAAATATAAGACAAAATTCTTAAACCGCAATTTCGTTTCCGGTATGGCCGGAACCACAACCAGAACACAATTTTCGCCAAAGCATGAACCGGCATTCCGGTTACTCCCTGATATATATGTGTATCAGGGAATAGCCGGAACCGAAATTTACCGGATCCGGAACCTGGCCTTCGAAACGTGTATATATATAGTAATACAGATGAAAAAAGACATGAAGGTATATACAGTGGATTTAATATGTATATATTAAAACTAACTTTTACATTAAATTTAGTGTATTGCTATTGCATTATGGCCTTTCTGAAACTTTAAAGAGACTGAGGAAGCTAATAATGTTTATTTATCGATCGATATATCGGTTTTAGAACACCCAGAGCAAAAAAATGCCTTCCACTATACACCCTTGCGTATACTGCGTCAAACTGATTGTGTTTATAACGCATTAAACACTTTCGATCTGCCTCCAGTCACCTCCCTTTACTACATATACGTTTGCTACACGTTTTTCTGCAGGAAACTTGAAATTATTGGTTTATATGGTTCTAGGAGAAAATAATAGAAGGATATTTTCGGATCCGTGGGGTTGGGTAACCAGTGCCCATCAGTTAGATAATAATGATGATAACTTTCTAATCAGAATGCTGGAAATGAGACAAACTGTGATACTGCTCGCACAGTTTCAATAAATACAGTTCATCGCCAAGAAGGCAGTTTCTGGCTGCGTTACGGATAACGTTACTTCACTTCAATGTAGACTGGTTTACAAAGTTTACAAACGCAGTGGCTGGTGGTTGACGCAATTTATAATAGCCAAGCTAACGCTAAGTAATTCTACACAATACATACTCTGTTACCGAGTTGGATCGGTTTAATTCGAACATACCCGCAGAATTCTGAATTCGCAAAACACCTGCTACAAACATCGACCTGGCTTTGTTTAGTTAACAAACTCCTGCAGGTTAGGATGAAAAATTCCTACTGAAATTATGCGCCCTACTTACGTTTCACACGGCAAATTGCCGAGTTAATCTTTTCTTTTGCTTGGTTGTATTGGAACTTGACCATTGTGTACTTATATATGTTTGGACCACAGATGAAGCAAAACCGTGGAAAATTTTAAACCCCTGTATGGTTTTTGCCCTTTGCCGAAACCCCGACCGGAACACAATTTTCGCCGGAACCGGAATTCCGCTTACTCCCTGATGTGTATGTACGGTTCACCTATTGAACACCACTTTGTCACGCTACGCATAGGTATATATAATAGTGAAATATGATTTTATAATCAATAGACGCCGAGCCGCTAATCGTGGTTTGTTTAACACAATAGTTGGTCGTTGAGGTAAAGCCAGTGTACTATAGATGTTGACTAAGCCGATCCAATAAGGCGGACTGGTGTAGCCTTGATTTTAAAGTACCTACTGCTGAAGCTGAAACCGCAGATTGCGGTAAATTGTTCCAAACGTTGACTATTCGGTAAGTGAAATAATGTCGTGCTGATGTCGTTCGCGGCGTATATATATTTTGCACGTAATTTGAATCCGTGACCCCTGAAAAGTAAACTAGGCACTATGTCAAATAAAGTTTCAATATCAATATCAATCATTTTAAGCATCAATTTATACCATATATAATCATAACAGTGTTTGTTGCGCTAGGGCTATCAGCCTTTCGTCATAATTGTTAGACGACAAAGAGGGAGCCAGTTTAGTGGCATGTCTTCGAACGTCCTTTAACAATTTAATATCTCCAGCATAATACGAAGTCCAGACACTAGATACATGCTGTAGTTGATTCATAACTAATGTAGTAAAAATGAACGTTTACTAAGAAAGTTAAGTGATTTTATAAGAACGTTGATTGTGTTTTGTGCTTTACGCACTATTACAAAACAATGCGTTGAAAATTTTGGGTCTTCAGATAGCATGATACCTAAGTCACGCTCAGACTACTTAGTAAAAATTTCGCTGCCAAGCTTATAAGATGTGTTAGGATTGAGCAAATGGAAATATTGAACTCCATTCCATACTCTTAAAACCACTGAACCATGTTGTATTACTGAGAGTGTTTAAAATGGATACGTTTGGCTATTTTTTGGTTATCAGCAAATTTTATGCATTTTGCTGCTACAATAATCATCTATATCATTAATATAGGAAAGAAATAAAATTGGGCCCAAGGAAGAGCCTTGTCGTATTCCACTAAATACATCAATATTGGCACCGAATCAGATCCACTGACAGTAACAAGCTGTTTTAACCTGTTATTTTAAAAGAACACTATATACGTAACCAGCTTATTCGTTAAAAAATTATTTACAGCAGCTTATTTTAAAAGACTATCAGCGACAATCCTTTCCATAAGTTTACAAATGGCTGAAGTTAGCGATATCGGTCTATAATTTACGGGCATAGCACGATTTTCCTTTTTAAAAAACTGTGAACTTAGTAAGAAGCAAGTCGCAAACGCAACTAGCAGCCAAAAAGCACTGGAGCCACGGTGGCACGACATTCTTTAAGCAGGATATTTGGTATCTGATCGGGGTCGGGCGTGGCGTGGCACGACGTATAATCGAATAACCGAAACCGAGATTAGCCAGAATCGGAACTGTAAATTTTGCACGAACCAGAACTGAAAAATGAAGCTGGTCTTACCTACAATGTACATTGGGTACGTCGTTACACTACTAATGTGCTGTATGGGGCTACAGATGTTAAATTTCGGCAACAAAATTGTGAAATTAGGACATTTTCCAATTAGTTCTACGGTGGAGCTGTACTGAGTCAACTGATTTTTCGGATAGCTGGAATACGAAGAATACAATTGTATTTACGTAGAAAGCTGCTAATTCGATAACTACTAGGACCCTAAATTTTAATTTTTTCTTAAAACTATAATTCAGTTAATAGCTGCTATATATTTGTAAATTTTGAATGTTTCCACCTACCGTTATTTTGTCAATGTAAGGATAAGACAAACAGTTCCAATACGATTAGATAAAAATAATACTGGCTGTAACTGAAAATTTGCCAAACAGCACTGCCAAAGCAAAAAGTGAACTATTTTAAAAATTTGTCAGATCGTGGGGTTAGCCTGAAAAATCGGGCATATGGATGTAAACAATCTCGATCAAAATGCGTGTAACAATAGAATTAATTGAAAGACACCAAATCGAATTTGTCTAATATGCTACTATAATCTGTCACAAAACCTGACACTTCGACCTTCTCATGCCCTCACTTGTTAAATAGACCCTTATGTTCCACGTTTGTGCGAAGAAGCCATTAATATATACTGAAAATTCATATGCACCGGTATTAATCTACTACCAACGGTGTCTTTTGTGTATATATGTGTTTCACGGGTACTTAAGTATTCATTTTTCTCCCTAAATTAGGCAGTGAACCTCGTTCGTTCTCTTCTTCGTTTTCCCAACCGAATTACTAGTGTTGTATAGTTTTCAGTAAGGTGAAATACACGATATTGCTTTGTGTTGTTCAATCTCCAGGATATGAAACTTAACATGATAAGACTCTTATGGGCAGCAGTTGTTTATTGCACTATATATATATATATATATATATATATATATATACTAAACAGGAACCATTGAGTAATGGCATAGCTCACAAATTCAGGATTAAGGAGTGCCTACAGCAAAAATTATAAATATACTAGTGTTTGATTGACTAATGTTATATATATTTCTGTGCGTCATAAGCTGTTTAGTATAGATTGAGAACAAGCTATTGTGGAAATAAAGAGCTAACAGAGGTACCAGAGTGAGCGCAAAAACAGAAAATATTTTGTTTTACGTTACACAAATAATATCAAGAATATTGCCGAACATACGGTTTAGTTATGTAGCTAACTTTAACAAGGAAATGGAAAACTTAAACTACAAATTTCGTTATGCTGGCATTGTTGACAAAAATTGTTGTTAGTTATGTAGCTAACTTTAACAAGGAAATGGAAAACTTAACTTACAAATTTCGTTATGCAGGCATTCTTGACAAAAATTGTTAGTTATGTAGCTAACTTTAACAAGGAAATGGAAAACTTATATTACAAATTTCGTTATGAAGGCATTCTTGGTCAACAAAGTTGTAGATCTTATCTAGGCGAACACAAAAGTTTGCAAAATTTATGATAGGAAGCATGAGTTATGAGATATAGCTAGAAACAAAAGTTGCGTGGATAGCCTCTTTCAAAGTTGTCTATCATACACCATGGGTAGGTTGCAAATATGAAACCTATATGGCCAGCCTATAAGCTATCATACGCCAAAGACTTTACAGGAAAATTTTCATTTCTTCCAAAGATATTTAAAAAAACTAACCGGACCGACGGACATGGTATAATTTATCAGTGTGCATACAAATAAATGCTTGTTCGCTTCGCTCGCTGCGCAACTAACATTTGGTTTGTTGTCTACTTGTCTAAAATTGTCTTAAATGCCTATCATATATCACTCAACATTTTCGCACTTTCTGGCCTCTATTTTTTCCAATAAGATGTATATATATACTGGGAATTACTAAATCTTTACCCGATTATTGCCTGGTAACTTAAATATATAAAGGTTATTGGTTAAATATGCCTACATAACGAAATTTGTAATATAAGTTTTCCATTTCCTTGTTAAAGTTAGCTACATAACTAACAATTTTTGTCAAGAATGCCTGCATAACGAAATTTGTAAGTTAAGTTTTCCATTTCCTTGTTAAAGTTAGCTACATAACTAACAACAATTTTTGTCAACAATGCCAGCATAACGAAATTTGTAGTTTAAGTTTTCCATTTCCTTGTTAAAGTTAGCTACATAACTAAACCGTATGTTCGGCAATATTCTTGATATTATTTGTGTAACGTAAAACAAAATATTTTCTGTTTTTGCGCTCACTCTGGTACCTCTGTTAGCTCTTTATTTCCACAATAGCTTGTTCTCAATCTATACTAAACAGCTTATGACGCACAGAAATATATATAACATTAGTCAATCAAACACTAGTATATTTATAATTTTTGCTGTAGGCACTCCTTAATCCTGAATTTGTGAGCTATGCCATTGCTCAATGGTTCCTGTTTAGTATATATATATATATATATATATATATATATATATAGTGCAATAAACAACTGCTGCCCATAAGAGTCTTATCATGTTAAGTTTCATATCCTGGAGATTAAACAACACAAAGCAATATCGTGTATTTCACCTTACTGAAAACTATACAACACTAGTAAACCGATTGGGAAAACGAGGGGGAGAACGAACGAGGTTCACTGCCTAATTTAGGGAGAAAAATAGATAATTAAGTACCCGTGAAACACATATATACACAAAAGACACCGTTGGTCATCAGATTAATACCGGTGCATATGAATTTTTCAGTATATTTTAATGGCTTCTTCGCACAAACGTGGAACATAAGGGTCTATTTAACAAGTGAGGGCATGAGAAGGTCGAAGTGTTTAGGTTTTGTGACAGATTATAGTAGCATATTAGACAAATTCGATTTGGTGTCTTTCAATTAATTCTATTGTTACACGCATTTTGATCGAGATTGTTACATCCATATGCCCGATTTTTCAGGCTAACCCCACGATCTGACAAATTTTTAAAAATCGTTCACTTTTTACTTTTGGCAGTGCTGTTTGGCAAATTTTCATTTAAGCCAGTTTTTATCTAATCGTATTGGAACTGTTTGTCTTATAATTGACAAAATAACGGTAGGTGGAAACATTCAAAATTTACAAATATATAGCAGCTATTAACTGAATTATAGTTTTAAGAAAAAATTAAAATTTAGGGTCCTAGTAGTTATCGAATTAGCAGCTATTTTACGTAAATACAATTGTATTCTTCGTATTCCAGCTATCCTAAAAATCAGTTGACTCAGTACAGCTCCACCGTAGAACTAATTGGAAAATGTCCTAATTCCACAATTTTGTTGCCGAAATTTAACATCTGTAGCCCCATACAGCACATTAGTACATATAACAAGCTTACCCAATGTACATTGTAGGTAAGACCAGCTTCATTTTACAATTCTGGTTCGTGCAAAATTTACAGTTCCGATTCTGGCTAATCTCGGTTTCGGTTATTCGATTATACGTCGTGCCACGCCACGCCCAACCCCGATCAGATACCAAAATATCCTGCTTAAAGATATGTCGTACCACCGTGGCTCCAGTGCTTTTTGGCTGCTAGTTGCATTTGCGACTTGCTTCTTACTAAGTTCACAGTTTTTGAAAAGGGAAAATCGATATGCCCGTAAATTATAGACCGATATCGCTAACTTCAGCCATTTGTAAACTTATGGAAAGGATTGTCGCTGATAGTCTTTTAAAATAAGCTGCTGTAAATAATTTTTTAACGAATAAGCTGGTTACGTATATAGTGTTCTTTTAAAATAACAGGTTAAAACAGCTTGTTACTGTCAGTGGATCTGATTCGGTGCCAATATTGATGTATTTAGTGGAATACGACAAGGCTCTTCCTTGGGCCCAATTTTATTTCTTTCCTATATTAATGATATAGATGATTATTGTAGCAGCAAAATGCATAAAATTTGCTGATAACCAAAAAATAGCCAAACGTATCCATTTTAAACACTCTCAGTAATACAACATGGTTCAGTGGTTTTAAGAGTATGGAATGGAGTTAAATATTTCCATTTGCTCAATCCTAACACATCTTATAAGCTTGGCAGCGAAATTTTTACTAGTAGTCTGAGCGTGACTTAGGTATCATGCTATCTGAAGAGCCCCAAAATTTTCAACGCATTGTTTTGTAATAGTGCGTAAAGCAAGAAACACAATCAACGTTATTATAAAATCACTTAACTTACTTAGTAAACGTTCATTTTTACTACGCATTGGTTATGAAGTAACTACAGCATGTATCTAGTGTCTGGACTTCGTATTATGCTGGAGATACTAAATTGTTAAAGGACGTTCGAAGACATGCCACTAAACTGGCTCCCTCTTTGTCGTCTAACAATTATGACGAAAGGCTGATAGCCCTAGCGCAACAAACACTGTTATGATTATATATGGTATAAATTGATGCTTAAAATGATTGATATTGATATTGAAACTTTATTTGACATAGTGCCTAGTTTTCTTTCAGGGGTCACGGATTCAAATTACGTGCAAAATATATATACGCCGCGAACGACATCAGCACGACATTATTTCACTTACCGAATAGTCAACGTTTGGAACAATTTACCGCGATCTGCGGTTCAGCTTCAGCAGTAGGTACTTTAAAATCAAGGCTACACCAGTCCGCCTTATTGGATCAGCTTAGTCAACATCTATAGTACACTGGCTTTACCTCAACGACCAACTATTGTGTTAAACAAACAATAAGCGGCTGGGCGTCTATTTGATTATAAAATCATATTTCACTATTATATATACCTATGCGTAGCGTGACAAAGTGGTGTTCAATAGGTGAACCGTACATACACATCAGGGAGTAACCAGAATTCCGGTTCCTGCGAAAATTGTGTTCCGGTCGGGGTTTCGGCAAAGGGCAAAAACCATACAGGGGTTTAAAATTTTTAGCCATTTTTTTACTTCATTTGTGGTCCAAACATATAATATATGTATACAATGATTAAGTTCCAATACAACCAAGCAAAAGAAAAGATTAACTCGGCAAATTGCCGTGTGAAACGTAAGTAGGGCGCATTATTTCAGTAGGAATATTTCATCCTAACCTGCAGGAGTTTGTTAACAAAACAAAGCCAGGTAAATATTTGTAGCAGGTGTTTTGCGAATTCAGAATTCTGCGGGTATGCTTGAATTAAACCGATCCAACTCGGTAACAGAGTATGTATTGTGTAGAATTACTTTAGCGTTAGCTTGGCTATTATAAATTGCGTCAACCACCAGCCACTGCGTTTGTAAACTTTGTAAACCAGTCTACATTGAAGTGAAGTAACGTTATCCGTAACGCAGCCAGAAACTGCCTTCTTGGCGATGAACTGTATTTATTGAAACTGTGCGAGCAGTATAAGCAGTTGTCATTAGCATTCTGATTAGAAAGTTATCATCATTATTATCTAACTGATGGGCACTGGTTACCCAACCCCACGGATCCGAAAATATCCTTCTATTATTTTCTCCTAGAACCATATAAACCAATAATTTCAAGTTTCCTGCAGAAAAACGTGTAGCAAACGTATATGTAGTAAAGGGAGGTGACTGGAGGCAGCTGAAAGTGTTTAACGCGTTATAAACACAATAAGATTAACACAGTATACGCAAGGGTGTATCAGTGGAAGGCATTTTTTTATTCTGGGTGTTCTAAAACCGATATATCGATCAAAAGATAAACATTATTAGCTTCCTCAGTCTCTTTAAAGTTTCAGAAAGGCCATAATGCAATAGCAATACACTAAATTTAATGTAAAAGTTAGTTTTAATAGTGTCGTGTAAATCCACTGTATATACCTTCATGTCTTTTTTCATCTGTATTACTTTATATATACACGTTTCAAAGGCCAGGTTCCGGATACAATTGCCAATTTCGGTTCCCGCTCTTTCCTGATACGCATATATCAGGGAGTAACCGGAATGCCGGTTCGTGTTAGCAGAAGTTGTGCTGGTTATCGTTCCGGCCATACCGGAAACGAAATTGCGGTTTCAGACTGTCTTATATTTTCCTCAGTTTTTGGTTCATCTGTGGTCCACTCATACGTTATATATGTACACATTGATAAAGTTCCAACACAGCCAAACAAAACTAAGAACTAACTCAGCAAGTTACCCTGCTAAACGTATGTAGGACACAATTTCAGTAAAAATTGAATTTGTTACATGGCAGGAGTTTGTTAACAAAACAAAGCTAGGTCGATGCTTGTAGCGGTATACCCATTCATAAATCTGCGGTGTGTATATATGTTAGAATTAACCGGTCCAACTTGATATTATTAATGAGTATATAAATTATGAAGTACTTAGCTGTAACCTGTAATATAAATTGCGTGAAGCGCCAGGTAGTGCGTTTGTAAACTTTGTTATCAGTCAAAATTGGAGTAAAGTAACATATCCGCAAAGCAGCCAGAAACTGCGTTCCTGGGAATGAACTGTATGCATTGAAACTGTGCGAGCAGCACGTATAACAGTGTGTGTCATTTATAGCATTCTGATCGGAAAATCGTCATCATATAGCTGAGGTGCACTGGTTGCCCAACGCTAGCCCAAACAATATTTCTAACTAACGATCAGAAAATTAGAGTATACCTTTTTATTTTCTTTTAGAACTATATATATCAATAAAGTCAAGTTTCTTACGGAATAACATGTAACGGCCGTATGTCACATAAACGGAGGCGATTGGACACAGAACGAAATTGTCTAGTCTACGCTCCATGCGTTACAAAAACATACAAGTCTGTAGAGCTGAAGGTATTTTTCCGCTGGAAGCCCAAAAACCGAGTGATTGAAGGATAAATAAATATTTTAGCTTCCTCAACCTCTTCAAAGTCCCAGAGAGGCAATAATGTTATCGCAATACATTAAGTTTAATGTAAAACTTATTGTGAATACAATTGAAATCCGCAGTGCCTTCATTTCGTCCTTCATCTGTTTTACTATATATAAGTTTCGAAGACCATGTTCCCAACCCAAATTTCAATGGACGGTTCTGATTTCTGGTTCCGGTTATTTTCCGTTCGGTATGTATATGTCATATCCCCTAGAATCTCGAAGATACTCCATCTTTGTATTTTCTTAGTTTATAGTTTATTTCTTGATCTTTAAAACATTAACTACGCAAGAAGTTATGACAAAATTATTTGCAACTGTTTGTGCCGCTATATATTAATGGGGGAAAGTGCGTGTACGTATAACTACATCCGCTGTGCGAATTGCTTGGTTGTACGCAATAAAATTTCGCAGCTGCTCGCAAAATCCCAATATTAGGAATCGGATTTTTCAATCACTCATCTCCGTGTGGCTTACAACCGGTTTTTCTAATCCCAGGTCACCGATATCTTTATATTATTTGTGTGTCATCTGTGTTAGTTGCGTTACATCGTTTGTATCATTTTGTCGTTGAACTAAATTTTTTGCCTCGAGACGAATAGCAGAAAGATGACATTAAGTAAACGTTGATGAGTAGTGGCGCTGAACGTGAGTATGTATGGGTATATATGCGGGAGTCGTAATGGTTTGTCTCTGCTCCATAATGTACCAAAAAGGATTATTCATTTTGTGTCTTAAAGTTCGTTAATATTCTTTATACGCTGTTCATTTTTGAACAAAGCCAATCGTAACTGGAATCATTATTGTCAGTTAGCGTATTGTGTTAAAGTGTTTGGATTGCGTTAGCAGATAGCTTCTAAATAGTATCCTTGAATTGACTGATCGGTGGTTGATTTCTGGCAATTGAGAGGTAGTTTGCATTACATTGGGAATCGTAGTTTGACCGGAGCTAAATTTTGCCCAAATTTGTATTTTTAATGTTCAGAATCAAGTTCTATGATGAGTTAAATATTATATACTCGAACAAAATAAGCGTTTTAGATAAATTCTACGACTAAGTTACTTAAAATTTTGAGGGGTATCCATCTCCTCCGTCCCATTCGGAATAGTGTTCTCAACATCTCGTTTGCCATGACGCAACAGATTCAAATTTAGGCACCCCTGGGATGTCGGGGATTCAGAGGATTGTCGAGAAGCGAAAACTTACTATTTTTCAACTTAACTCGGTTAGCTGAGTTCGACGCTACCAATCCAAGCCATATTCCGGAAAAAAATTTCATTTTAGAATATTAATCACTAAATATGGCAGTCAGAGACCGTCCTCCAGCTACTCGTTATTACTATTATAAATCCCAACAATCAGCATTCCGGATTTGGCGCAGACAGTTCTCAAACGATTTCCTTGGTTTATATGTCAACCGGGTCGCATCCATCTACTCTGTCTAAATATAAGTGCAAACGCAGTACTTGTTACTTAAATATATAACCCTTCAGACTCAAGCAGGGGCTGCTGCCGCCCTCGACCCCACGGCACTAAGTTATTTTTCTATACACAGTCAACGGTTACGTCTCAAAACTTCAGCGCTAATTTAAAAATATGCTCGATTTTGCGCTTACTGTCCCGCTATCGGACTCCATATCTTGTTACCACAGCCACCTACCGATATGCCTCATAAACATTAGATAGTTCGTTGCCTTTTATATACCGTGTCCAAAATCGGTCCATCCAATCAAAAGTTCAAATGGTCAAAACTCTGAAAAAACTAAAACCCACCCTTTTAAAAAATTCTCGACCCCTGAAATTCAGGGCCTCTGCTAACGCTTCCTAAACAGATAGAGCCCTGAAACCGTCTCCATTAGAAAGAGCGGGAAATATCACCTTGTGGGTTGTAGGGATACAATTTTAAGCCAACCTTTAGGCAAAAAAAACTCCCAAAACCCTTAGTAGCAATAC
>JASANE010027950.1:0-29846 GCA_030248225.1 Trileptium ribeirensis
TTAGGATTCATTTTCACGGAACAGCCTTTCTCTCGTTGGTATTATAATATTAGCTCAATACTAGCGCCACAATTCCGTCTGAGATAGCGCCTCAACAAGTGTTCTGCTTAGAATCTTGATATCGTTTCCGAACACCGGACTGAATCTGAAAAGCTGCCGCCACAGACATTAATTTTATTGAACCATGTTGTAGCTTGCCTAAAGTCAATGTGCACAGTAGTGGCACTGGCCACTGTCAGTTTTAGATGACCGTAAGTTTAGTGTAGTGCCGCGGAAAGTAATGTTTGTAGTTCGTAATCTAATTTTCAGGTAACCGTGATTCGTTTTAACCTAGGATACGTGAATACTATAAACTTAAAATGTTTACGCTTATGTTAAGCATAGATTTATCCTTAATAAATAACTAGCATAATATTCTTAATTCTAAGCATAATTATGATTATTCCAAAATTTTAGCAAAATTTAATGCTTAATATTAATTTTTTAATGATAATTAAACATTTAAGTATAATTATGCTAAATAGCATAGCAGCAAACACTGCTGAAAATTATATTTAATATTTGGCAATAGTATGCTTAAATTTTAAGTTTTTAAGCATACTTTTGCTTAATATTCAGCTTAATTTATGTTAAACATTCCGTGAAGTTATTTGGCACAATTATGCTGAATAATTAGCATAGTTGTGCTTAAAAAGTGCCGTTTCTGCTTAATATTTAGCACAGCTTAAAGACTGCAATATATTTAGCATAGCTATGCTTAAAAATTATCATAATATTATTTGCTAAATATTCAACATAAGTATTTTGAATCTGGTCGCATCGCATGCAGTAGTGTTATAATCTCGCCATTGTTTACAGTATATCGTTATTATATCTGCGTCTCTCAATAAACGAACATCACGGGTCGTGTCTCCATTGAGATCCACCTCGGTTTTGGCATGATAACATTGGTTCGCTGTGCGAATTAGACTTTATTTTGTTATAGTTACGCTCAGGAGTTCATGTAACGCTACCTGGTGTGTCTGGCCTTAGTGGCTTCATTTGTGATTTGAACTGTATCGATACATTCAGGAACAACACTGAGTTTAAGCTTTGTCGCGCTTGCTCTTAGCATTAGAAGCAGTGACCTATGAGTCTTCCTGTAAACATATATATAGATGCTGCTAAGCCTCCAATAAGCCAACTCTCCCGCAGTATTCCGGTGGCTCCTAATTAACTTTTAGGGCTCCGTCTTAGGAAACTGCGACTCGGCCTAGCGTGTTACCTAATGATACTTCAGCTTAAAAGTTCTATGCTTCGCTGGGTTTCCGGCCGTGATCACCTACCGCATCTGTCGTAAGGTTTGCTTTGTACCGCTACCGATCTTAACCCATCCAGGCTATACTTCCAAAACGCGGTAGCAGCAAGCCTAGAGACCGCCCGGTCAATGAAATTCCAACTTCAATATTAGCCAAAATAGCATGTGGATATGTTTCGTAGTTCAACCGAGAAATGCGTGTGGGGATTAGGTGAGAAATTGGACTGGATAAAACTTTGGTAATTTATAACAAATACTGATCAACTTTAAGGAATTTTGGTTATTTTTGATAAAGTCTTGTCCGTACCTTCAAATTAATGCCAAAATCTACTTGGAAGTAGCTCAAATCTTCAAAGCCATGTTACTTCTAACAATCAATATGGGTTTTCCGTGGCTTTTCGGAAAAAAATATGAAAAATTGTGCTTTTGGTCTTCGAGTGGCGCCTGGAAAATGTACCTACTGTAAATAAGATTATAGCTTTGGATAAAGTGAGCCAGTAAGGAAACGTTACCCTTAATATTTATAAACGATTAATTGAGTAAATGCCCACGTAGGGTGCTAGCTTTAGACCCAACTTATTAAAAAATTAAATCATGTTAGCTTACAACTTAAACCAAACAGGCCGAAATATTACAGTACACCACAGGATTTGGTGGATTCTTGTTTTGATAACCACTGTTGTCTCTATCTAATGCAGTAGGGTAAGCTGTATGGAGTTATTCTGCATTAAACTGAATTAGTCTAACAATTAGTTAGAACATCGGAGAATGTATATTGTGCCAAGCGCCGAAGATTTTGATTTACTGTAACTAAATGTTTCATTAACAAGATAAGTTACAGCAAGGCACTTCAATATTCAGCGAACATAATTTAGTTGCGCTCCGATTCAAACCAAAAGCAAAATTAACCCAATAACCATGATTCTTTTCGATATACTTTTGTACAGAAACTTAAAATATGAAGCAAGAAATGGGACCTAAAATGCGGCGTGATTAGGGGCGATGGATGCAATAAAACAAAACTTCCAAAGGGTCTGTGTAGATATGTTCTATGGTAACATATTTGCCGAGACCGAGCGCAGCGATGTCGAGACCTACAGGATTTTGCGAAAATTTAGGATTTTTCGTCTGCATAAATAGCCACAATTTATAAATTCACGTTACATACACAATGGGAATCGGTATTACAAAGTGTTATAACAAAATAAATTTTCAAATTTTGTATTTCTATGGTACTACCGAACACTGGTTATTTTTATAGTCATTTTTTAGAATCGCGGACAAATAACCACGTTTTGACCAAAAAAATCCGAGGTTACGAACCATTTATGACCGCCAGTCCGAAGGATAAGTCACACATGGGGCTTTATTATACACCACAACACGTTTGCTGTTATTTGGAGACTTTTCCGAATACCAGAATTAGCGGGCGGAGCCCCTGCGACCCTTCCACATTGGAATTCCTTCTCCCTGTGGGTAGGAGTCGGGCAGCCGGCACGGTAACAAAATTTATGTACCCTTAAACCCAAAATATGCAGCAAATATATTGACCTGTACCTAGATATCTGAGTAAATTCGGAAGTATTACAACTCTTTACTGCGGAGGAATGACTGAGAAAGTGGTCATTGGCTGTATACCATAATCTGTGAGGTTGCCGACAACACATATATATTGACAAATATCACAGATATAGTATGTGAAGCAAAATTCGTAACTCAGATTCTTTGACATTGTGCTAAACTGAAAACATTACACGAGTCATTTCGCATTAGACCAGCCAAGTTTCCATCTTGTAAAGACTAGCCGTATCACAGACAGGCATGAACGTAATTTGTATCTATGAATTTTAGCATAGTAAAGAGCTGCAAGCAATAAGACACTCTGTGAAAGCGTGGAGCTGTCTCCACAAATATCAAATATGAAATGTATAAATCTGTAATTTCAGTTCGTCTCTTGTACTCTTGTAGCTTAAAGTACATAAACACTGATAACAACAATACAGATGTGAAACTAGCAACAAGGAATTTTAATGCAATCCGTTAGGTTCTAAATTACCAAATTTGAAAACTTTCCCAAAAAATTTACTAAATTTGGCTCTTTCCTCAATCATAATAACGGTACCAGTTTAGGAGACATTCAAAGAATTGTTTTCTAGATTTCGTTTACTAATGTGACAAAAGTGGAGAAAGCCGTCCTAAATAATGATCTGGAGTAGGCCTTGTATACAGGCGACAGGTCGTACGTATCCCATCGCTGAAGAAAAAGGAAACAGCAAGAGTAGATAAAGTGCTGCAAAAACTTGAACACTTGGATTTTGTTCCATTTTGCTGCGGTATTTTTTCACGATGCGCCAGTACCTAGATATCAGAGAGTAGCCAACTATTAATATCGTTCGACTGCTAACAGGGCTTTGACCATTTGGAAGTAAATATATTAGCGTACTCAAAGTTACATTAACAACTACAGATTGATAGACCAAATTTAACAAGATCTAAAAGTTCAAGCATCATGGTGGCCCTTAAGCTATAAATTAAAGTACAGAAATAAGATTAAACGTTCTGATTTTCAGCTTGATATTTGAAGCTTAAATTCTAAATAAAAACTACACATATTTCTAATTTTCATAGGATTTTCTTTAATATGAACGTCTTAATATTTTTCAAACTATGGAATATTGCATTTTTAACCAACGAAATATCAAGATCGTTCAGATTTGGAACGTTCAGCGACGGTTCAACTAAATTAAAAAAGACAAAAAGCTAAGAAAAAATCCTGCTCAGATTCTGCTGACCTCCGAATTTTGATTTGAATTTGTGATCATGTGAACACAGCTTAAGTATATGTACAAAGACTCTCGTAAAAAAATTCACTCGGGAACATGGGACTCCTTAGGCATTCGAGGCCGCGGTACGACATTCGCGAGCGACATTGGAACCCAAGGCCCCTTAGAGGGGTATGGTGAGTGCAAAGAGGGGGTTTGGTGAGTGCAAAGGGCGGCCCTAATGCGGCGTTCACGTTATAATGTCCGCAACGTTTGGAACCTATGTACACCACACAGTGTAAGGCACACTGTTGACAATAGGGTGTCTTAGACACCCCCATGCTTTTAATAAATTTTTTTCAAAGGTAGCTAGTTTCGCGTATTACAACTTCTCAACAGTGTCAGGCACACCATGTCTTCTGGCAGTTTTATTGACAGTGTTCGGAATTATTTGAGAAATGTTCATATGGGCTAGATACAAATATCGTAAATTTAGAAAAAGATACACAGGACAGTTGACTAATAAACCGCATTAGCTACAGACGGTGTCCGTTATAGTGAATTCGCGCCAAATTGGTAGCTAAGGATGTGTAAGACACTGTGAAGAAAAAATGTAGTAGCTAAGAGTGTGTGGTACACCCTCGGCAATAGATTTACAGTATGGATGTCACCCTGACTATCTATATGGTAGGGTCGCGACTACAGGGGGCAAAAGTTCCAAACATCGGGAACATAACGTGAACACCGCATAAGAGATAAACTGTTGACTTGAAGCTATCAGTTTATTGCATTTCATTATGCTTGATACGCAGATACATGCATACCTTATGCTAACAGTTCACAAAAACGTAGCCAGTGTATGCTGGTGTGTGTCGTATATCTTCCGGAATAGAGTTACGATATGTGCGTAAATCCGACTGTCTATACGGTAAAGGGTTGCGACTACAAGGCACTAAAAAGTTCCAACAGTGCGGACATAACTACTTTAAGGCTAAAACATAAGAATGTCATTTCAGCTTGAGTAGGTATCATTTATATACTTTGCATCATTAAATAAAATATTTGAATGATTATTTATAATGCCACAATATTTCTAACTTTTATAATGACGTTGCAACGTGATCTATTTTTGCGACGGTAATGGCACCTTTACCATAGATTGAGAATACGCCATTGTCTCAAAATCACACAACAGTATCAACAACGGAAATACATATAAAACTGCTCAATTCTAATTACATAATGGTGCAGACATACACTGTTTAGTCAGTACCTGACATTATATTTCGGTTATGTAAATGAGTGAGACTGTTTCTTGAATAATATGCATGGAACATATTATGACATATTGGGACAAATCACAAATTGAAGTCAAATTGACAGCCCTGCGTTTGCAAGTTTTAACCTTTCTTCCGGACTGACACCGTTTTCGCTATTTCCCTGCAACGCATTCATCATCTTAGGTTGCTAAACTTGTCTTCAGCTTAATTTATAGCAACAAATGTTTTTTTAGTTTCCGAATGTTTAAAATACTGTCCCAGCAGCCAAAGCTTGTACTGTAAACATAACATTGCCAAGTCGAATATTTTCGAACCATTAATTCGTTCAATGAAGTTCAAATTACTGCCAGTGACCCAATCCGCGGCGGTAAGTAGCAGAATCGCTTTTGTTCATTTTTGCACAGCGCCCGTATCGGTATAATTACTAGACACTGCCTATACGTTGTTCCTAGCTACCCCACCAGTTACAACATTGAAAAATCTGGGGTGATTCTTGTAGCGCGACTGGGCTTTAGTAGCAATTGACACAAAGGTAGCTAATTCGCATAAATATATCTGGATTCTTAAAATGAAATGATACGTTATGGGGTTGGAGCATTTCTTGCCGCGCAGAGTGCACTAATAATTTCGTACGCTCCGTTCCGCCGAGCTAAAACGTTTGCGATAGTACGTCTTTCAACAGTTGAGCTAAGCTGCACAAAGATTTGCAGTTGACACCGCAATTCATGCAACCAAACATAGTTGAGCATAATTTAGGTATATCATATATATGTACCATGTTAGAAATTGTTGTTGCTTCGGGTGAAATTATATCACCCATTCGCTAGCAATAATTGTGATCATCACTGCTTAAAAATGACCTTTCATCTTACCTCACCAGGGCATTTATTGTCGTTGCTTCGGGTGAAATTATGCCACCCATTCGCTAGCAATAATTGTGATCATCACTGCTTAAAAATGATCTTTCATCTTACCTCACCAGGGCATTTATTGTTGTTGTTTCGGCTGAAATTATGTCACCCATTCGCTAGCAATAATTGTAATCATCACTGCTTAAAAAATGATCTTTCATCTTACCTCACCAGGGCATTTATTGTTGTTGTTTCGGGTGAAATTATGTCACCCATTTGCTAGCAATAATTATGATCATCACTGCTTAAAAAATGAACTTTTATCTTACCTCACCAGGGCATTTATTGTTGTGCATACAGCTGTCTTTAAAGCTGTCGACAATTTTTCGATTTAGCACTCCGTATAGTACCATTTCTCCGATTTGAACCGTGTGTCCGGCATTTAGTGAAATTTGAGATTTTTTAACACAAAATTCAATTCGTTTATTATACTCAGGCGGCCAAGCACATCCCCATATGTCGGGATTCTCAATCGTCGGTGCAAGCGTCGCTACAAGCGCAGCACCGCCGTCAGGTTCGGCTATATCCTCAGCCAGCACATCAGTATCATCACCAGGAGTTGTTGTCTGGGCCATTTCGGTTGGAACCGCGGCTGCTGTAATTCCAACTGGGCCATTCAGGTGAGCATCATCTTGAGGACTTTGGCTTTTCGTTCGCTTTTTGCTGCTGCCTTGCTTTCCAGAAGGATTACAGTGAACAACCGAATTGTCGAAACTACTTATAAATACTGTTAACAATACTATCACTGTATTTGAATTTGACACCAACATAATTGTTACTTAGACGGGTTACGTACGCTTTCAGTTATAATCAAATATATAATGATAATTGCAAAATAAAATTATTTAATAACTAGTTAGGTCAAGTTAGCATTGTTTATTATTTACGTATATACTGTCACCGCCAAATATCACTAATATTATTTTCTTATTTGTTTACTTTAATAATTATTTCTGTCTGAAAACTCATTATGTGAACTAACACGGAGCTTCGTTTATATCTTATTTCTCTATAACTGCTTTCATTTCCTCAGTCACTGATAGACGTTACAAGGTTTTTGAAACCTCTTTTACTCTTAATAAGCATGATTATGGCTTTGTCTACAAATTTGTCACATGTACTGATACAGCTCTTTCATGCAATGAATGACTCTGTATCGCAATCGCTAAATAAACTGTGTTTCAGAATCTAATCTTGGTTATGAGTCGGTGAATTTGTTTTCCGATTTGCACCAAAGTTAAGTTTTCAGATCGTTCAAGGTTTCCCCTTTATCATGATAGTAGAAGACTTGACATGAGTACTGTAGGACAAAAATTTGATGCTCAATTGTGATGGCAGTCTTTAAACCTAACACTTTGCCTTAAATTTAGCCTCAGCCTTAAGCTTTGAAAACAAAAATTTATGCGATCACCATAAGGGAAAAACTTGGCATGGTCCAACTTTTTTTTAGCCGATGTCTAGATACTGCACATTATGTTACACAGGTAAATTTGCATTAGGTATCATATGAGCGGCTTTACTGGAATTGTAACCGAAAGTGGAGTGGCGATCACCATAAGGGAAAAACTTGGCATGGTCCAACTTTTTTTAGCCGATGTCTAGATACTGCACATTATGTTACACAGGTAAATTTGCATTAGGTATCATATGAGCGGCTTTACTGGAATTGTAACCGAAAGTGGAGTGGCGATCACCATAAGGGAAAAACTTGGCATGGTCCAACTTTTTTTAGCCGATGTCTGGATACTGCACATTATGTTACACAGGTAAATTTGCATTAGGTATCATATGAGCGGCTTTACTGGAATTGTAACCGAAAGTGGAGTGGTTCCAATTTAGGAATGGCTTTGGCAATTTTTTTCCATTTTCAATATTGACCTGCTGTGAGGGACATATTATCATAGCAGTAGCATTTTCAGTGCTGTTTTTGTTACATAATTTTTCTTATGTTTGATCCTCAACTGAAATATACAACCGCACCGGAATCATATAAATTAGTAGTGCTGAACGTTTTAGCGGAATATTTGAGCCTATACCGTCAGTATTAGCCTATCGCTATAGGCTGGGATGTGTATACTACGGGTGTATCCGGGATAAAGTTCTATTAGAAATAATTTCACTTTAGCAACCAACTGCGTTCGGCGGCAGTTTAGCCCGCGGGGTCGTGTCAGGCCTGAAACTCGGGACCTGATGCGGTCTTTAGCACCTACCATTGAAGGTAGTATAACCACTGAATGCGGTCGCACATAAAATGCAAGTGATATATGACCTATGCAGGATAAATTCAGAGAATGTATATAATCAAGATCCGTAGTACTTTTAAATGCGAAGAATATCATGCAAAGTTCGCGAATTGGAACGTTCAGCAGTTACACTTTCTAAATTTCCGAAAAATTCCGAAAAATTATTGCAAAATTAAATAAGCATCCGTGTAAACGGCCAATGTAACTTTTAGCAGCGGAAGTGAAATGCATGCTATGCGGGTCTAGATATACTAGCCTAAGCTAAGGTTTCCACATGAGGCATGTACTAAGCCTAAGCCTATTTCGGGCGTAAACCCTTCCCCACCCCTCCCCCAAACCTCACGCTCTAAGCTGTTATTTTTTTCTGTTATGATGTCCGCCCATAACGGTGAAATATCATATTGTTGCTGTCCACATATACAATATCCAGTTAAAACAGATTCATTTTGTTCTGATCGAGACAATGAACTATTAGTATTGGTTCATTTTGTCAGTACAAAATAGTTCACACCCACTACCAGATCCAGAAATTTTTTGACGGGAGTGTGCTGTTGGCTTCAAGTTCGACCCATCATTAATCATCAATTTTTTAATATATTTTTAGTTCTTGTTTACAGATTTTTCACGGCCCAGCTGTAAAGTTTGACGGGGGCTGTGGGTTCCAGCCCTCACCAGCATCGACTAGTGTGTATAACGATCAATATGTACTCATCATGGGAATATATACCAATAACATTGACACTGCTAGATTATAAAAAAGTTAAGACCCTCGACGTGTCACGGTTGTGAATAATTAAAAACAGATTTTGCTCTTCGCAATTCAAAATGTCAAAATTTTAGACGATTACCTCTGTAGCAGTATAGGTATATCTCAAAAATATGATCTAAATACGTAAAATGCAAAGAAATTTCAAAGCAAAACAGATGAAAAAGTAACCAAGTACAAGCTGTACTTTATACAACTGTGCAAAAACATGTTACACTTGCAACGCGCCATGAATATAGTACAAATTAACTCGTTTAGTTGCCAAAACAATTTACGTTCATCCTTAAAATCTTACACTGTCCTAATTTCTTGACCTACACGTAATCCATGCCAAAGAACGTTATGCTTTGAACCGTAACCGGAGTCAGATCTAAAGTTCTCCATCCAAATTAAAACTTAATCCTGAACTTTAGATAATTATATTACCATAATTTACCTTCAAAAAACAATAAATATCCATCTCACTGTTTTGAATGACCAATATGCACTTAGTTATGATAAAATACCGATTATAGCCTTCTTATCGTATCTTCACGTCCGACCTACCATTCAAAGCCATCAACACCACAACCACACACACACACACACACGACACATCAGAGATCCAAGTAAAATCGCAACAACGTCATGTCCAGGTGGATCAATAAGACCGCAGTAATTTTTATAAAACATAACAACGAATGAACGAACGAACCTAACCATCGCTAAAGCATCGAAATCTGTAGAAATACTCGAATCAATAACAGACACTGCCTAATACGCAGTACCGTCACCAAAATATCATTTATTATATTAAAGCGATTCTCCCGTCTATGATTTAGTTCACTATTAAATGGAAAAATTTTGTCTCTAACTGGAAGACGAAATGCTCCGTTGTGACTATATTTCATTGCGTAAGCTGGAAACGCTAGTTACATATTGAACACACAAGCTTGATTTAAGCTATTATACATAAATATTATGATGATTTTCAAGTGTACTATATATATACTGTTGATTTTATGATTCAGGCAATACATCATGAGTCTTCGTGGTTTTAGGGGCTGCCAGAATCGGCGGGGGAGGTCGCCTCAGGGGTAGAGGCCCTTGTTGTGGGAGGTGGTCAACTAAGGGGGCGCTGAAACACGCTGACGACCCCTCACCGTCGACAAGCTTTTTTTACCTATTTTACCCTCATGTTTGCTAATTTTCGCCTTATTTTTACGATATTTCGCCAAAAATATCAGCTCGCCTTCGGCCCACGAAGGGCAGAGAATTGTGGATTATCACGGCCTCGGAAGAGTTGGTGCGAAGCCTCAAGAGGTAGCCCCTGAACCCCGGCTTCCACATGTACGATTTACGTATATGTGTATATAAATATAAAAATGTACATTTGACATAACATATCTTTAATCAGTTGTACATATTGCTTCTTATATAGTTCAGGTTCTGTTATGAACCTTTAGTTTTGCTCGAAAGGGACGCCTCACACTGTTCGACCAAAAAAAGGCGCCCTAAGGCAGCTCACCCAAATTTTATCTTGTGCCTCTCTAGACCACTTCTGAGTAGCGTTCTACCCCCGATTGCCAATTCAACATATCAAATCCTTTTACTTCACCAAAAACTGATTTCTACGTTGCTAACCACAAATATAACTTTTAGGGTGTTCAAATCAATATAACTTACTGTTAAATTATTGCTCAAATCTCATATTTTTAGAGCTTAAAACGTTACAACTTTATTGTGCTGAAGATCGGATACTTGTACTGTGCTATGAAACATCTAGTTTACGTTTTTTTATCACGACGTTACTTTATATATTACAACATATTTAGCGGGAGGGAAAGAATCAATTGTCTGCAATTCCAAATATGTATGACTTTTCTAAAATCACCGATGAGCTTGAGTTTTTCGATATAAATTATTACAGCAATTTAGTTTTGAAATAAGCCCTATCCCTGCTCCACGGTCATAGTTCTACCGGCCCGGCCCGTGGGTTTGGGAATGAGTAAAATAATCTAATAATAATAAAAATAAAAGAATGCATTGTTTCTACATTGCAAAACCATTTAGCCAAATCTGACTCATCCTGAGACTCCTGGCGCCTGGCTTAAATCAAGCTAGGCACCGAGAAGCTCAAAATGAACCAAATTGGCTGAATGACTTTTAGAGTGTATAATTCCGCCATGTGTATTTTTGTCTATATACTATTTAATTTGCAAACATACTTTTAATTTGTGGTCTCTTAACAGTTTCCTCGCTCGGTTTTACTTTACACAGCGCTCAGCCAGTCGCTTAATTTCTTGTAGCAACTGTTAGTAAACACAAAGTGACTGACATCGTACTTTAACACTCTCGGGTTGCGATCCATATATCAGGCTAAAGGTTCTTCGTACATAAATATTTACGTGCCTTGCGTGCAGCTCTTATCAAAAGCGCCCGATATTTAGTTGCTAGTTGGTAAAAATAAATAACGACTGAGCGCATACCTGTGAACCGACGTTGAGCCTCTGCATTTATACTAAGATTTTTTTAAAAACACAAAGTTCAAACAATGCTGATGATGGTCAGAGATAATCAGAGATGATTTCCGCCTACCACGTCGTCAATCCTTAAATGGGAGTGAGTGGAATGTTAATAGAAAACCGGATTATCGCGGTAAAACATTTGCAACGTTTCATAGGATTGCGACACACTGAACAGTATACTCTCGATGTATGTAACAAATTGTTGACCGACATCACGAACTGTAAGACCTTATCAATCCTTTTGTACAAACGGATACAAAATAATTGACGTGATAACGTACACATGAAGCGAACTCCTAAATCCGCATGCCCTGCGAATTAGGATTATACTTCGCAGCGAACTCCTAATTCCGCATGCCGTGCGAATCAGGATTACACTTCGCTGCGAACTCCTAATTCCGCATGCCGTGCGAATCAGGATTACACTTCGCTGCGAACTCCTAATTCCGCATGCCGTGCGAATCAGGATTACACTTCGCTGCTATTTGCTCACCTTACAAATTTCTTTAAAGAACCGACCAATAGCTCGTTAACAACTTAGTATGTAGAGTCTTGTGGGCAGGCGTGTAAATCTGTCCGAAAAAGCGGATGTCCGAACTGCATATTTTGCATTATTGAGATTATGTGAAAATGTGGGCGGCGGGGTGTCGGGTAAACCGGTAATTGAAAAGGACCAGAAAAAGTGGGGCTCGGGATATAACAGCCCACGATTTTATAATTCTTTAATGTGACCGAAATTTTACTCAAATATTTTTTTATTATCGGAGCGACGCTGATGCCTGTGGAGCGTAGTTCGCGTTATTTTGTAGTTATATATTGTGCGCTTTTACAAAAGAATAATAAACTGTTGTTGTAAAAAGATTAATGATGATGAATTTCATCACACTCCTCCACTCGTCCCTGGACAGACACTTTCGAGTTATTGGCGGGCCTAGTCTTTGATGATCCAAGAACCAGGATAGGTGGCGTTCAACGGCTGGTACTCGCCTATGTATCTGTATATTGTTTGATTACAAGGAAGTGTTTGGTGCCTTATGATCGCAATGTCGGCTGCGTTTGCAACCTGACAGACCAGAAGGTAGCGGCCAGAATCTTTGCATAAATCACGGTTTGAGCTTTATTTGCGGTTCAGGCCTCGGGAAAATGGTTTTTCTTTGCATACATGCCTGATGTATCATCTTTATTGTATATAAACATCATGTTTGTTATAATCAAAGTAAGTACTTTGGCGTTAAAATTCACAGTATGTGCATCTTCATGACCCAAACCGACAAACTGATATTAAATGAGGAGATAATTTGTTTTCGGGATTCCTGAGTTTAGTTTATGCAGGTAAAGCAAAGTTCCCTAAATTGTGCACAACCCACTGGGTTGGCCTGTATTCGAAAAACGGGGTACCATTGCAAGGAACACACGTGATATCGACTAAAAACATTTATACGAAAAGAGGAGAGGCTAGCACATACACATACGGAAGTCTTCACGGGGACAGTAAGAGAACGGCGGTTCGGCCCCACTGCTTGTAAGCAGGCTTAACTGTTTACCCTCGCTCGGAGGACCTTTGTACCACTATCACGTGGGTCAAAATAGGGGCCATGTCGAGCACCCTGCTAAACCCACCGGCCACTTACTAAGCTAACCGGTTCCCTTATGTCAACTGTAGGTTCACCGGAAAGTCTAAGAAGCCGGGTCAATCGAGCACCATAGCGGAGAAAGTGGTGGAGCTGGGACCCTTTAGGGCTATAACTAGTCCTAGTATATACAGCAACTCTCCCCTTCCGCCAGCATTTACGCCGGAGCTTCTGGCTAATGCACGCAGCCCGCAGCCAAACGATCCAATTTCGATTCAACCGTAGCGACAAAAATTTGCTCAATATAGATGAGATATATACGTTATAATTCACCGCGTGATAGAGCATTTGTGTTTTATTCGCCTGATGTATAATATTTGAATCTCTTAACTGTTCAACAAACCTATTTAATTACCAATTGGAATGGTGCATTTTATTAAATCGAAATCGATTTTAGCAGCAGTATAATAATATTTTATGATTTCGCTTACACACAAATATGAATGGCACAGCATGCTTGTGGTTTTTTGCTGATACAGAAAGCACAAAATTGTACGGGCGTGCGCAGAATTACCACGACTGGAGGCGGGGCAAGTGGTGGGTGTGCAAGTTCATGACTGCATTTGAAGGGGTACCAAAATTTGTTTTACTTCGGAGTTTGATCCATATGGCTTAAGCTATACTTGGACATCGGATAAGGGAGGAACGGGCCGGTGGTCCCCCTTGCTTGGGTACGCCCATATACTTTTACGCGTATAATATATAATAAGAATTTTGAATTATTTTAACAGGCCACAGTCCTGCTTCGTGTGACACCGGATCATTTTCAAATTATATAGGTATACATAGAATATCATAATCTGTCGCCTAAAATGTATAAATGTTGTATTTCATTTGACGTTAACATGTAAAAAATTGCAAACAGTAATACAGAAACCTTTGTAAATAAATTTATATACATAAATATGCCCGCTGCTAGCTCATCAAAAGTGGAGCGGGCCGGTAAAAAAGTAAGTAGAAGGGCCCATTAATATTTAAAAGTATATTTTATATTTTTCTTGTCTATCAGTGAAAATTGAAGGGGCAGCCCCCGCTGTTGGTACGCTGTTGTCCAGGTGCACTGGGCGCTTCAAATCCTACTGCATGGACGAGGCTATTCCAAAAAACTTTACAGTTTGTTATCTGCTAAAATCCATTTTTGAAAACACTGGTAGATAAAATTTTTTCCGCAGCAAGATAGACACACTATCTTGTAACGACATACTAGTGCAGCATTATATTTACGACAACCACATTAACTCAACTGAGTAGGGTTCAACAACAGTCAGAGGCTGTTGTTAGGCATGGTCGTAGTGTGGCGAAAATAATCTTATGCCATATAAAGAAAAATGTAAAAATCCTTAAACATAGCAATTACATTTGATTTAATCAGCTTATTCTATTAAACTATTTTGCGATTTGTCGTGACCGACAGTTAACGCAGACTGCTACGCACCGCGTTAATGAATTCAAATATAACGGTCCGAACCGATCGTTGATCGGTCCAACATACCTGTGCTAAATATTAGTTTTTTGTCCATAGTTAAGTTGAATTTGTAGGTTGCGAGCTTCCCCGTGCTAAGACGGTTTATCCAATTTTCGTTGAACTATCCTCACGGTGCCCATATCACCTTTAGGGGCTTCCCAACTTCCCGGAACTTCCCGGGGAAGATTTTAACTATTTATGTGTGTCTCTGTGCAATTAGACACACAAATTTACTCAACACTTGTTTTCCCATCTTCCCCATTTCCCGTCTTCCCAGCTGGGAAGATGGGAAATAGGGAAGACGGGAAGTTATTTCCCATCTTCCCAGCTGGGAAGATGGGAAGTTGGGAAATTGGGAAGATGGGAATTGCTACTATCAAAAACCTTTTCGCTATACTTCTTATTACGTTTCGCACCAAGAGCAGTTAACGACATGTCTGCGCTTTGTCAAATTACAGCCTGGCGTTGGCAGCACTACAAGCGAATCCCTACTGGACGTTCTCCTTACCAACCTCAAATGGGAGCTTTCGGTTTTGGACTGTCGAGCGCAGATGTATGATAATGGGTAGAACATCAAGGGCAAAGAAAAAGGAGTCGCGGCAAGGTTACTAGAAATGAATCCCAAAGCACTTTTTTGCCGTGCGCTTCACAGACGCTGAATTTGGTTGTCCTTGACGCTGCTAAGTCATCATTCGAATCAATCTCTTTCTTCGGTAATCTGGAACGTATATATGCACTGTTTGCTGGTTTATCACAGCGTTGGCAGCTTCTTAAAGCTAACGTTGACCTGTTTACGGTGAAGGCCATTTCTGACACCCGATGGGAGAGCCGAATCGATTGCATCAAGCCGCTGCGATACGATCTCAATGGAGTCCTAGGCGCCCTAAATGAACTTCAACGAATCTGCCTCGAGAAAAGGGACTCTACCGGGTTTTCGGAAGCACGTGGACTACCTGCAGAGATTCAGAAGTGGTCCTTTATTATCAGCATTTGTGTTTGGTACGACATTCTATTTGAAATTAACAAAAGGAGTAAGCTCTTGCAATCAGTTGCGGCTACCGTGGAGCAACAAACTATCGAACTTGATCGGACGGCTAATTTTTTGCGAAAGTACCGCAACAACGGGTACTCACAGGCGGTGGCATCGGCTCTCGATATTGCAGAAACTGTGAGAGTAGAAGCAAAATTTCCGGAGCGTCGAACTAGGAAACGAAAAAGGCTATTTGAGTATGGAGCGGCTGATGACGTGGGCACCTTATCGCCTGAAAACCAATTCAAGGCCCAATTCTTCAATTTTTTGCATGATCAAGCCATAGCATCGGTACAGGAGCGCTACACGCAAACCCAGACTTTCGTGGAGACTTTTGGATTTCTGAGCCCAATAACGGCGTCTAAGAACCTATCAACGGAAGGCGGTGAATCTGCACTGAAACAAAAATGTCAGGATTTTCTCAACTGTTCGGCGACACTGAACCCGACGACCTGTACAGAGAACTATCACGATTTTTATGCAGTGCCGCGTCTCGCGGGCTGAGCGTTTTTCATGCGCTGGACTACATGCACAAACGCCATCTTCACGACATTTATCAGAATTTGGCCATCGCACACCGCATATTTCCGACTGTTCCTGTCACAGTCGCGTCTAGTGAACGCAGTTTTTCCAAGCTTAAACACATAGAAAACTATCTACGTTCCACAATGAACCAAGATCGTCTCAGTGCTCTGGGCACCATATCGATTGAACAAGAAATTGCAAGTCAATTAGACTACGATATTCTAATGGACGATTTTGCTGTACAAAAAGCACGAAAGAAGCTGATCTAATTGATATCTCGATTCACTGACTGTAAGAACTGATAACTGTTTTGCTTAGCTACATAGTTATGTTTAGATAACTGATAACGCGAAGCGCCGAAAATTTTTCGTGATTTTCGCCTTTGGAGGGCCCCTTCAGACCTGGGCCGATTTTTCATGATTTTACCTGCGGGCCCCTCCGCAAACCCGGCCCCCCCAATTGATAAATTTGATAGTTCGGTAGCGCCGGCCCTGGCATTTGTTAAATTTGCGAATATATAGGTTTTGCAAGCTGGAAAAGATGATGTGTTGATTCGTTCAAAGGTATCTATCTAGGTATATATCCAATTTCCCATCTTCCCAATTTATCATCTTTCCAATTTCCCATCTTCCCAATTTGCCAACATCAGAAATTTCCAGCTTCTCAATTTCAGGAGTTCTCAATCGCCTATATTTTCATTTTCCCATCGTGCCTATGATATTCAACCTAGTACGACGTAATCAGAATATTTGTGTCTAATTCTGCAGACACAAATTGTTAAAATCTTCCCCGGGAAGCCCCTAAAAGTGACATGGGCCCTCAAGGTTACGTAAGCAGACATTGTACGAATTAATGCATATGGTAAATTATAATGTGAGGTTTAACCGTAAATCGCGAAGGTCTGTCGGCTTAGGAAGTAGACTGTGTGCGAGGCGCCTCATGTGAGTAGATCTACCCAATCTCGAGACTTTCCATTTTGCTAACATTTTCCACGCGCGATGAACGTCCGACCTTTGGGGAAGGTAAAATAGCTACGCTAAAGGTCAAAAATATAACTATATTTGTGTAGATTTTTTTGTATTCGTTTCATCATCGGCTCTGCGTGGCTAGGGAATTACTTTTCAGCCTATAGCGCCTCAAAATTTATTAATGCATTCAGAAAAACTGAAATAACGGCCGATAAAATACCACACTCGTTTACCAATATGAAAACAAGTAAACACTTGTGTTTGCTTGCATATATCCGCCTTATCTACAGAAATAGAAAACTATTTTAACCAAATGCGTTTGGAAATATATCGCTCAGCGACAAAAAATTATAATTTACTGACATAACAGTAATGTAACGAATCTAAGACTATGAAAATAAGTCAGTATAAAATGCTCGCTTAAAATACAAAATCATCGCAGCACTTAACTCGAGAACACACTGTTTTGTGTGACTAAAGAATCCTGTTAATATGCGTACTATTTTATGGCAATATGCAAGTTAAAATTTGTCGATTACACAGCCCAGAAGGGTTTGCTATGGTTCCATGAATACCGCTTAGAACTTGTATGCTATAGATTTAAAACATAGAACGCGCCAGGAACCGTTTTTGGAAATTATAAATCGACAAAATTCCGTATGTTTGATGCCATAGAGAATTTTTATTATTTGATTTAGAGTGTACAAATTATTTTGAAAACTAAAAACCGAATCAAATACAGTTATCGCCAAATATCAGCGTCGCATTTCAGGCCAGTGACTCGCTCGACATTTCAAAAGTATTTAAATTGCAAAAAAATTTGTAAAGATTCCTTTCGATACAACCATTTTTAATGGTGTAGTGTGTTGAATGATAACGAAGTTGGACTTATTGTCGCTTATCGCTTATTGTCAATCATAGAATAAGGTGTACAGTTAACTTTAGTGCACAGGCGAAGATCACGCGACGCCATGGATCATAATACTAGAAACAGACCGGCTCGACAAGGATACTTGTCGGAAAGCAACGTATTGAACTACACCCAAACACAGTGCAAATAAATATATATCTACACTAAAAAGAGGTGGCTTCTGCGTTTCATAACTTTGGAATATTGTAGTAGCTATGAAGTTACGGCTTATAAACACGGTTGTATAAAACTTCATATATGCATCTGGATCTCCATAAAATAATTCTACATCGATCGAATTTTTTACTACTATACTTGACATTAAAAATGTGACAAATCAAAAATAAACCCTAAATCATTGCGCTATTTTTGCTTATAAATACGTCCATTTAAGTATGTTCTCTTTTAGTACGCACAGCAATGTGAGGACCTTAACAGTAGCATGATTAATGGCGCCGAAATAAAGCACCTCCACTAACAAGAGCTCAGATGGATTACATAAGGCAATGTTAATGAATGATATAAACTGCGCTTAGTTAACTAATGCATATCTTGGTAGGGCTGGGCGCTACAATATATGAACCTGTTTTACGCGTGAATCAACAATGGCGAGTTTTTTAGCCTTATGAAGTGCTCAAATTTTCATCGCAAAACAAGTCACAACTCTTCAAAGATTTAGTTGCTTTTCCTCAAGCTTTAAAATATTTTTGTAGTTTCGACGGCAGGGCTTACGCAACCAGCCCCATCTTCTAGGGAGCCTCGGGCCTTATGTGTCATGTAAAAAACGGATAATTTATCACATATATTTATTATAGGCAAGCCTCAGACACTGTTGTCTATAGTGCTCTTCTGGGGCTTCAGACACCGTTGTTTATACTGTTCTATCGGGGGCCTCGGACATCGGAATGCCGCTAGGCTCAGACGCCTTTGCCGCGGCACTGATCGACATTAGTTGGGATATCATAGCGTGAAACGCTCACATAAAGAAACCATAGCAAAACACAACCAACCTATTTTCACAAACGTGACACTCGGCGCTACACCTTTAAAAATATGAACAGGCCACATAACAACCATGTACATTATATATTTATATCCAGTATCACTACTAGGATTGTAATAATTTTTCCAAACTTGTAGCGATTGAGTTATAAGCCTTGGCAGCGCTCGATTCAGGCCAGTCATCGAAATAGTTACTTCCGGAATCGCAGGCTTTGCCAACAAGAGGATCCAGCGGAATTTGAGCTAAAAGAGGCACGCCGACATCAGCACACAACTTTGCCGCACCGCCGGTGCTCGGCGGAAATATAATCGAATCTTTTGAACAGTTTGGGCACGTAAAGCTTGACATATTTTCAACAACACCAATAATCGGCAATTTAATCTATAATAAATATTCATTATTTCGCTGAGAGCGACACTACTAGCTAACGTCTTTCATCAACATCCTTTTCAGGCACTAAAGACATGTTTTTAAATATATGCGGTCAGAGCGGTCTTAAATCGAGTACAAAATTTAAATAAACACTGCTATAATATTCCCGACAGTGACTGCATTTAGTTCATGTTATAAGATATTCGACGCTGCCTTTCGCGAAACTAACTCATTTTAGAAAGAAACTCACTGTATATATTTCAGCTCTTGGGATTTTTTTACATCCAAAACTGAACGAATTTAAGCTAATATATATATATATATATATTTTATCTTATACTTTAACATTTTTAGCTCAAATTGTACGGTGTGTGATATGCGCTTAGGTGCACAGGTACATTAATGTCCCCCTGTTCATCATTACGCAATAAAAAACGGAAAAACGGGGCATTACGAAAACCAGTAGCTTTTATCTTTCCCAAAAATACTAATACAGTTCAACGCAGCGTATTACGTTCGATTTTAATGTTTGCTGTATAAGTATCCTTAAGATCAACTGCTTCTGAATATGATGTTTTGTTCCAATTGGTGTTGATACCTGGGTTTGTGCTTAATGTTAGTTGGTTTGTGAACTGCTGGATGACAAAGCAAAAACCATTTTGATTGTCTGGTTTCGCCTGTATTATTCGAAGAAACACTCCAGCGACGAAGCACACAAGAGTATGATGCGCACAGAAGCGTTACCACTGCTACTAAGACATTATTGCTCAGCCATTTGTTATCAAAAGATGATTATTTGTGCATGGTATATCTTGGAAATCACTGAACCGCTGTGACTCAAATAACTAACCATGTTTTAGGCGTGGTTGTTTTGGCTAAGTTAGCCTAGTGGATTAAAGAACTTATACATTTTCCATGTAAAGTTAAACCAAAAAACTTCGCAAGCAGCATTTCAAAGCATATCCGAATTGCCCAGTGAATTAGGCTGTGAGTTTATGAAAATTTAACAAAATTTTATAATAAACGCGCGGCCTTTTGAATGCCAGACCAACGGAGTTGATTTTATTTCTGAAATTTGTTTCTCGTGTTTCTAAAAAGCTTGATAATGATGTCTCCCATACCATGAAAAGAAGTTATACGTAATAAAGAGAAAATTGTAGCAATATTTAACTTATTATCTATGTGGCCCCTGGAAGCAAAAGATTCAATAGCTAATAAAATTCTTGAATTAATTCACAATAAAGCTTCTATAATCGGATATCTCGTACGATTTGTTTCAATATGTTGTTATTCAGGAGCTTTCCAATATGACAGGAAAACAAACTAAATTAGATTGAATCAACAGCTAAAGTTTACCTTCCGACAAAAATTAATCTCTTTACGAACGTCTAGCAGAGACACTTCCTGTGGTGTAGTTACAATCACAGCACCATCTACGTGGGCTTTGGCAAGAAGCTGAACTATAGACAAATGCTCATCTGATGTCCCCGGTGGAGTATCGATCAACAGGTAGTCAAGATTACCTGTAAAATAACTTTTAATTATTAACAAACAGATTCACAGACCAGGTTTTACAAATTACATATACATATCACACATTGTAGTAATTCGAGACTAATTGGTTCTTTACGTTATAAGTAAATGTTACATATATCAAAAAGATTTGAGGTCAGGAGGTTGTATTTTTTGTGATCATTTTGTAGGTCTTTTTAGGGCTTTGTCAAGTATACATACATCCAGAAACCATAATTTCCTAAACTCAATTATTTGAAACGGATAGAGTGAAGCGCAATTTCCACTGATAGCGCTAGGGAGAAGATCGTGAAAATTTTTTGTCTGTCGCTGTCGTTCAAAACTCATTTTCGAAAGGAGGACATTTCGATGGCAAAAGTGATGACGATGTGCCTTTTAGTGGAACGCAATCTGCTCTGAGCCAATCTTCCGAATTAAGATGGCGAAAACGGGTTGTTTGTTGGTTCTTTGCCAAAACCCGGCCATATGGGTACCAGTGTTTCGCAGCCTATATCTCGTGACACAGGCTTCGCATCGAAAAATGTGAGATCTACAACTTTGCTGACCAAAACTTATTTGTGTGGCTACTTCCAAGGCCGCTGTGGGCTAGAATATGGTTCGCCGCCACATTGCGAGGAATAGCGATTTTCGTCGTGTTATTGATTGTTTTTTACCTTACAGTGAGTGCATGTTATATTATCAAACACGTTGAATACGATGGTTTTGCTCTTTAGAGTCCAATTTGACTATTATTATACCTTTTTATTGTTTTCATTAAACCGATTTCCAAAATGTAGTGTGTTTTCATTTATGTGATTATGTATTGGTGTAAAAGGCGTATGAAGAGTGGTCTATATATAGGTATTTCTGAAGGCTGAACACAATGATTTGGTTATTCAGTTCCGTGCATATTTCATGCCTTTTTAATGGGTTTATGGTCAATGAACCTGAATGCAATAATATAGTCGTCTTCCGCTGTTTGGTTACGCTTTGCGTACAGGTCATCAAGAATTGTCTATATAAGTTTTATGTAGGCTGAATACCATGGCTTGGTTTTCTAGAGTGCAGTATGAGTGTCTTATACCTTTTCATGCTTTTTCATTGTGTTTAGGGTCAATGAGCCCGACTTTGGAAGTTTGGTACACGATATCAAAAATAGTCTAGATATATAGAGGTTTTTCGATATATGCATATGTATGTTGAATACGATGGTTTGGTTATCTAGAAACTAGCACAAATATACTTAATGCGCTGTCAATAGTTTTCAATGGGTTTAGGGTCGATAAGTTTTAACATTTTCAATGGGTTTAGAGTTCAAGAGGTTTTAGGGTGATATAAACATTAAACACAACCCGTTACAGGGAATTAAATAAAATAAATTAAGAACGAAACCACACTCCGTTTCATTCTCGCTTGCGAGATACTAAATTTGATGTATGTTACATTAATTGAATCGAGACAAGCGATGCGAGCGGCGTTTCCACAGATACCTGGTGACTCCGGTCATCGTGATCTGCAATTTTGGAAAATAATCATTCATACAAGGCCATGTTCTGCACGGTTGTGCGCCCGTATATGGTTCGATGACCTTTTGCAAGAAATATCGATTAGTTAGATTTCGGCTTGATATTGCGTGTTTGTAATTTCAATTTTTTAAGTTATCAACCGGGCTGAATACGGTGGTTTTATAATCAAGAGTCCAACTTGGCTATATTATACCTTCTCAAGGTTTCCGTGGTTTTACGATGGACGAACCAGATTTCTATAATTGCCTGCCTACATTTGTTTGGCTATATATTGCATGCAGGGCATCAAGAATGGTATGTATGAATATCGGTAAACCTGTTTGGCAATCCCTAGTAAAATGATTCTTTAGAGTATTTCAATATGTTTAGGGTCTATGGTCCTGACATTCATAATATAGCCCGTCTTCAGTTTTTGTACGCTGAATACGAAGGTTAAATTACCTAAAATCCAGCACACATATTTCATTTTTTTTCAATAGTTTCAACGGGTTTAGATAAAATTCCAGATTTCAACAATATTGCTTGTCTTCAATTGTTTGATTATATATTGCTTTTCTGCATTTACAACGTCTGTGGGTTTATCGATATGCAGAGCGTAGTGGTGTAGTCGTCTAAGATCCAACATGGCTGCACCATCCGCTTTCAATGGTTTAAAGTCGACTGTCTGAGAAACCGGTTTACCGAAAGAATTTCGTCACTCGTCAGTTATTTGGTTATGCATTGTTTGTAAGCCCTAAAATAAGCTATTACAAGCTTTTTGACACGCAATATAGCAGTGTCATTCCTTATCTTATATTGGACCAGCATTATAGGCTTCGCGATTTGCCAGAGGTTTCAACGTGGTAAATACGCGAGCCAATCTATATACATAATAAACACAGGTGATTACACATAATAACAAGAGTACAAATAAAACGACGCTCGTTCCGTTTCATCTTCGCTTGCCAGATACTAGTTATTACCGTGAGCAACATGACAATGCGAAAGGCTTGGTCCTAGTAGAATGGCTTGGTCCTATTTATGTAATTTCTATAATTATAAACATGGCTGTTCAGAAAACTCATGGAAACATGACCGAGAACGCAACTGATCGTAGGAATTAATAGATATCCGAATCTGTGGGCCTTTCATAACAAGGGGAATAGGCGATGTATCCGAAAATAAGACACATATATATATATGTTTGGTTCCAGTAACTCAAAGATATATACGCTTTGCTTGGTAGTAAGTATACTACGTTAACAACAGCGAATTGTTGCGTCACTTGCTGGACATAAAACTGACTGTAATACAATTTGCAAATGATTTTGTCATGTTTTCAAAACTAAATATCGTCATAAATTCCTACATGAAGATGTAGAGCCTATTACATGTAGTCAATAAAAATTACTAACATAAATATCACATTAGTACAATGAAATATTGTATTACGTCAAATTGCAACTATAACTTCTGTATGAACAAATTTCCTGCGGCTATCACTCCTTTCATGTTTAAGCGTGTTATTTTTCAAAGCGTTACTGAAGACAGCCGGTCACAAGTCATGTGCTCGCCACATATCACGTGTTCTAGCTGATCTGTCTATGGCTTAGGTGAATTTGTCAAGCCCGGTTTGTTTGAAAGCTGACTGTATAAATCATAATGAATTGTGATGAAACAAAAAACGCCCAAAACATATTCCGAATCACCAATGTACATCACTTAAGACTGTTTGTCACATAATGTTAGTCCATTACATACGAACTGTTAGTCATTATATATCAGTTTTACTGAAACTTGCCGAAATACACACTATTTACTACTTCTAAAGCGATAACAATGCCTTACCCCAATCGACGTCTTTCAAAAATTGCTTAATGATACCATTTTTTCGAGGACCACGCCAAACCACCGCATCATCCGGCGACTCGAGAAGAAATCCAACCGACATCATCGATATGTTGTCATCAACGTAGACAGGCGACCAGCCTTCCATGCTCTACAAATATAATGAGTGCTAAAGAAATGTATTCCAGCAGTAACACACATCGTACAATCAGAGCCAATATCTGAACCTGGCGTCACCACAGAGAGGAGACAGGATTTATGCGGCTCGCCCCAGTTAAATTTTAGCATGCCCCATATCAACAAACCACAGCATCTCCAGGTATTTATAAATCACACAAAAAAGTATATATATACTATTACTGGTTTTATTTCGGCTATTTATGACTAAGTTCTAATTAGAATGAAGTGCAGCCAGCAGAATGTTCAGCTCTGAAACAACAAATATGCAATTATAACCCCAGTTAACCTGGGGGTGATGTTTCCCCCAGGTAAGCGAAGAGGGGAATTCCCCAGATATTTCCAGTTCCCCGCAGCTTGAAGCTGAAGCCCACGGTTCAAAATCCCCAAGTTAAATTTTGGTCCTTATGAGTAGGTTTGTTTTTTAAATTTGGTGCGGACATTTTCGTGATAATGTGAGTTAAATATATATATATATATATATGTATATATATATATGTATATATGTATACATCTTTTAATATTATAACGCACAGTCTATCAGGGAATAACCGGAACCGGAACCAGCAACCCGAACCGTTCATTTAAGCCGGATCCGGAACCTGGTCTTCGAAATTCATATAGTAAAATAGATGGTGGAAGAAATGAAGGTATAGTGGATTTAAAATGCATTAAAAATAACTTTTACATTAAACTTAATGTATTACAATGGTATCATTGCCTTTCTGAAACTTTAAAGAGACTGAGGAAGCTAATAATGTTTATTTATATAGCAAATATGTCGGTTATTAGACATTCAGAGCAAAAAATGTTTTCCACTATACACCATTGCGTATACTGCTTCAAATCGAATGTGCTTACAAAGCTTGGAGCGTAGAATACACACTTTCGCTCTGTCTCCAGTCGCCTCCCTTTACTACACATACGTTTGTTGCATGTTCTTCTGTAGGAAACTTAAAATTATTGGTTTATATGATTCTAAGAGAAAATAATAGATAGAAGGTAATTTTCTAATCAGTGGTCAGAGACACTGTTTAGACTAGCGTTGGACAAACAGTGCCCGTCAGTTAGATCATAATGATAATAACTTTCTAATCAGAATGCTATAAATGAGACACACTGTGATGCTACTCGCACAGTTTCAATAAACACAGTTCCTTGCCAAGAATTATTATGAAAAATTCTCAAATTAGGTGCCCTACTTACGTTTCACACGGCAAATTGGTTAGTTAATCTTTTCTTTTGCTTGGTTGTATTGGAGCTTGATCATTGTATAATATATATTACATATGTTTGGATTACAGGATGAAGCAAAAAACGTGGAAAATTTCAAACAAAAATTTTAAACCGGAATTCCGGTTCCGGTACGGTTTTTGCCCCTTGCCGGAACCGCAACCGTAACCGGAATTCCGGTTACTCCCTGATAGCCTGTTATAAGAGATTACACAAAACGATCACCTGATGAAACCAAGCTCGCTTTGTTTCACCGTGGCTTGCGAGTTACTAGTTTATGATCTAATAGCGAAAGACGTCCAACATACGATAAGGGAAGCTTAAAAATTGAGCAATAAAAACGCAATTTGCAAGAAACCTATTCATGAAACAGAAGGATAAACAAGAAAATTTCGACGATTCGTACCTCTAGAGATTACGTAATATTCCGGTATGTATTTTCATAACGAGAAAATTTGCAAGATATCTAGTTATAAACACCAAGAGTAAGAAAAACTCCACGATTGGTACCTTTAAAAATTGAGTATTCCAAAATACATTTCCAAAACGGAGAAATCTGGAAGAAACCTAGTTATGACACGCCAGGAAGAAAAATGAAAACTGCACGACCGTAACGTCATACATTTAGAATTCCAATAGTCGTTTCAAACGAAGAAACTTGGAAGAAACCTAGTTATGACACATCAGGAGGAACAATGAAAACTACGCGACCGTTACCTCATAATAAGTTTAGGATTTCAACTGTCATTTGAAAACGAAGAAACTTGGAAGAAACCTAGTTATGACACGCCAGGAAGCAAAATGAAAACTGCACGACCGTAACGTAATAAGTTTAGGATTCCAATAGTCGTTTCAAAACGTCAATTATCTCTCATTCTTTCTTTCGTCAATTATCTTTCTTCTCCGATCAGGTACCCTCAAAGATTTGCGTCCATGGCATTGATATGCTTTGAGATCCGCTGTCGTATGTTCTTGGAGAGTAACTTTTCGGAGAGAAGTTGGCCTCGCGGATACGAGGCCACGATATGATGAAAACACAAAATACATTGAATTAGTATAGAAGAGTGTTGGAAACGTGGAGCCTCTGCTTGAACGACGACAGCGACGGCGCATTCACTACGTCATAAGGCAACGAGTTCCATAATCGCACAACGCGGTGAGTGAAGAAATGACGTCGTACGTCCAACCTTGGGATATCACGAGTGTCCAGTTTGAAATTATGACCACGTGTTGTTTGCCATCCAGGAGAAAGTAGCTCCAAATATCAAGATCGATAGAGCGATGAACCATTTTATAGATCAAAATTAAATCACTGCGAATACGACGACATCGCAGAGTTTGGAGGCCCAGGTAGTTCAAACGCTCCGGATAGCTGAGATGTCGTATTTCTGGAAGCATTTTTGTCGCGTGTCGCTGTACTTTTTCAATGATATCGATGTCGCGCTCAAGGTATGGACACCAAACATTAACAGCGTGTTCGACATGAGGACGAATTAAAGTGCGATATAGGTGCAGCCAGATAAATTTCTACCAGTGACGTATTGTGCGGCGAATAAGATAGATGACTTTGTGAGCCTTGGCCGCTACAACAGTGCACTGGGTTGAGAATTTGAAACTGTCATTGATCCAAACGCCTAGATCGCGTTCAGCTCCCGATACGTTCAAGAGGTTGTTTCCTAGGGAATAAACTGATTTCGGATTGTCCACACCCGAATGCTTAACGCAGCATTTGTCAGAATTAACTGATAAGCACAACTCATTAAAGTATTGAAGAACATGATCGAGATCCTGTTGAATAGCATCTACATCGAACTTCCAAAATGGATTGAATTTAATAATCCGACGAGTTATACGCAGGTCCTCAGCAAATTTGAAAATGACACTTGCGGCTGCATCATCAACATCATCAATGAAAATCATGAAGAGCAAAGGACCTAAGACGGAACCCTGGGGAACCCCGCTTTCAACCGGACACCACTCTGATACGCTGCCATTTGCTGCTACATATTGCCGACGTTCGGTTAAATAGCTTCGAAACCAAGCTAACAGAACCCCATCTACGCCGTACAACTGTAACTTAATTATCAGCGCTTCATGGTTCACCTTATCAAATGCCTTGCAAAACTCGATATAAATTACGTCAAGCCAATCACCCTGGTCTAGAGTTTTTGTAACAAAATTTAGATTTTCAAGTAGCTGAGTAGTTGTGGATCGTTTTGCGCGGAAACCATGTTGAGTATTGCTCAGAAGCGAGTTAGTCTGTACGTGTGTTAAAAGAGCATCACGTATAACCGATTCCAGAACCTTACTAGTTGATGGTGTGAGACTGATAGGCCTAAAGTTTTCACACTTGTTGCGACTTCCTTTGCCTTTAAAAAGTGGCACGACCCTAGCATTTTTCCATCGACTAGGAAAAACGCCAGATCTAAGCGACAAGTTGAACAGTTGAGCCAAGGGTGCACTCAATACATCTTTAGCTTTATTTAAGAAATTGTTCGTTATTCCGTCGACATCAGGGGCAGCGTTCAATTTAAGCCCTGTCAAAATGCGATGCACACACTCTGTATCAACCTCGATGGAATTTAGTCGTGCATCTGTACGAATGTTTACATTGGGACAAATGAATCTCCTATTGTTGAACACCGACACAAAGTGTTCATTAAAAAGATTGCAATCCTCCGCAGAAGTTGTTGCAAATGCTCCGTCTTGTCGTTTCATAGGACCTATAACTGGGTGTACCTTTTGCTTGCGCAGCGCGTAGGCGAAAAGGACTTACGATCTTTGTCAATGTTAGCGGCTAACTTGCGTTCATATGACCTAATAGAACGTTCAATATGGTGTGATGCAATAAGATTTTTCTCACAGTAATTTGCCCATGCTGCGGCTGTATTGGTTCGTTTGAAACGTCGGAATGAATTGTGCTTTGTACGTAGTGCGGCCCAACACTGACCGTCTGCCCAAATTGGTTTACGCATCATGCTGTTGCTTTTTGTGGGGACGAAGGTATTTATGACTCGTGCAATTATGTTTTGGAATCTTTCCCAGCAATCAGTGGGATCTGGGGAAGAAAAAACGGTTTCCCAACATACATTACTAAGATGTTAGCAAATAGTATGCCATGGGGCTCGTAACCAATCAAACCGTTGACGAGAACCGCGGTCAGAATGACGCGCATTAGCAGAAGAGTTGTTGGTTAATAGAAAACTGATGCAATTGTGATCAGATGATTTTAAAGGACCCATAATTTCCACACCCGAAACAGCATTCGGATCATCAGCAAACACTAGATCAAGAGTGTTGTTGCCACGTGTATGCTCTAGTACATGTTGTGTTAGGCCAGCAGAAATAACGTGGTCCATGAAAGTGTCGGCAGCTGCGGGCCACGAGTACGTGTGCCAATTTACAGACGGCATATTGAAATCTCCGCAAATACAGATAAGCCAGTACTCATTACAGCTACAAAGTTTTTCGAGAAAACAGTAGAGATCATTGTTATTTTGATCTGAGGACGTTGGAGACATGTAGCAACACACAATTTAAATTTTGCTAGTAGGTGAGCAGCAGAGCTGCCAGCAAACTACATCCTCGATCGACGCAGTATCTATCTCATCACATGAAGTTACATTGAGGGTGGAACGCACAAGAATCATTGCTCCACCACCGCGTCGTCCGCTGCGATCACATCGAAATAAACTATAGTCAGCAACTTGCAGCTTACAATCGTCGTTCAAGGCAGAGGCCCACGTTTCCGTTATCAAAACAACATCGAAATTATTGACTATTATAAACATTTACATGGTGATAATGTTATCAATGGGCACATGTATATCACATTGCTGAAAGAGCGCTTTGACTTTGTCATAATCATGCTGTTTTCGGACAGCGGCATCGGTGCTGTCAG
>JASANE010027953.1:0-53142 GCA_030248225.1 Trileptium ribeirensis
TCCGCTGCACCCCTGATGACCCGCGCCCAGGAATAAACATTGATTTTTTGTGTTTGAGCCATGTGAGCACCATTTTGTTATTGTTATGACATTTCAACAATTTTTGTTCAAAAAGTTTATAAATATTACCGTGTTTGGCCAGGCTCCTATATATGAATTCAGAACGTTTCGGAATGGCTTCTAACAAAATGTAAAAAAACGGTCTTTCCACCCGCCTTGCAGTGCAGTGCTGAATCTCATCACTATGCCGGGTTTCTGAACAAGAGGCCAAAATCATCCTGTGGGCTGTAGCTGAAATGTAGGCAATGCCTCTGCCGATGCACCCAAAATTAAGACTTAACTTTAGCCTAAAACGTGTATTTTTATTTGAACTTTGGCTAGGTGCAATTTGGAGTCGGCAGCTACTAATTCTGAAGCGATCATTTTTTTCTCTTTCTAGCTTAATAACAATTATGTCTCAAGGAACACCTATATACTGCTAATTGCAGCTTCCGCCTAATGCTTTCATTGTGCAATCTTTGAAAAACTCAGCAAGCACCCTGTGTGACTGTAAACCACCGCACTGACTTATGAGATATATTACGGAATTCTGACTGATTTATATATAGTTTCAGCCAGCTGATATGAAAATGAACATACATTTTTGCGGCAGTTAATGCAAATGTTCGAAATAATAATGGTAGTTGTTGGGGCTGGTGCCTTTACACCACCATTTTTCTTCTTCTTTTCAATAAAGGCCGCCCATACGCCGCTCTAGTATTCCCTGTCGTCCTGGGCATCGTATATATTGCGTAATATAACATGAAGATACATATGTATACTTTATATATAATATGAAACTAGCTATGCATTTTCCCAACTTAAATAAAATTAATTATAAAATATTACTTATTATTACTTATTTATAAAATTCCTTTAAATATCCCTACTCTTCCCCAACCTACATGAAATATCCCCAAATCACCC
Source organism: Trileptium ribeirensis (assembly GCA_030248225.1). Lineage (NCBI taxonomy): Eukaryota > Metazoa > Nematoda > Enoplea > Enoplida > Thoracostomopsidae > Trileptium > Trileptium ribeirensis. The sequence goes on from JASANE010027953.1 coordinate 967, forward strand.
AAAACACACTTTTTCCTCCTCTCTACCCTTTTTCCTAAAATATATACCTCATCCACCCTTTTCTTTTACCCAAAACCAAAATCCTACCCAAAATCCATTTTTCTCCAATTTCCCATTTTTCAACTAAAAGTCAAACTACCTTCTGTCTCCCAATACCTAGCCAATACCCTCCAAAATTCAATACCCTCTTCCCGTCACCCCATCTACTAATATATATAAAATTTCCCTTTCCCCTTCTACTTCTTCCCATACATCTCTCCTTTCCCAAAATCACCATTTTTTCTCATTTCTTCTAATACCACTAATTTCCCCAATACCCCATCAATAACTGCCATCTTTTTGTATACTTTTTCCCTCTACTAACCTAACCCCATATTTAGCCCACACCCTTCCTTTTTTCTATTTTTCTATAAAATTTCATTTTTCTAAATCTTCACTTTTCCCTCATTTTTTTCATTTTTCAAATATAAATATCTCCTATTTCCCCAAAACCTTACCAACCCATCCCAAATTTTAATATCCTTTACTTCTTATCCCAATTCACATTATATCTACCCCACCCTTTTCTACTCCTATTTATTTCTTCTAAATTTCATTTTTCCAAAATTTCAACTTTTTCTCCATTTTTACATTTTTCAAACCTCTACCATGCCCTTAAAACTTAACCCACCTTTACCAAATTGCCAATACAAATACCACTATACCACTCCTTCAACATACTAAAATTTACCCTTCAATTCCCTCTCCATCCCCCGTACTACCACCCTTCCCCACCCCCAACAATTTATAAAAATATTTTTTAATTTACTAATATTATTAATATTATTATATTTTAATAAATAAATTTAGCTTTCGAAAGTTCTAGTGCGGACTTTCTGATTGTCATGTGATTATTCTTATCGATGAGTGTCATTATCATTATTATTATGAGTATGAGTGTTGTTGTGATAGAGTGAGGGAGATGGTGTGTATTGGTGAAGAGATATTTATATTTGAAAAATATCTCTTCACTGTATCAGTTATCAGTGTCTTGATGTACAGTTTTGGTTTTAGTTTCTTCAGAGTGAAGTACTAATGAGTTAGCTAGTTTTTACCGAACGTGTCGTTAAGTGTTGTTCAGCATATAAAATTCATTTCGCCAGATAGCGTGAAGTGCAGTTACATTTTTTCACTTATTTTTATGTGGTTTTAATTGCCATTGAGCGTATTTATTCACGGGTTGGATTATAAATTGGTGTCTTTGGTGAGAGATCGCGGAGTGCCGTAGCGTGACATAACGTAATTGTATCCATGCACTGTTGCAAGCTGCTCGCGGATTACATCGTCGGAATATACTGTTATGAAGCAGTATTGCGTTTGAATAACGAATAAACAGTTATTCCTAACTGGTTGTTGTTGGTATATGGAAAGCGTGAAGTAGGGCAGGGTTATTAGGTTATTGAGTTGCTACATTCGGTTCAGTGAGAGTACTGCCGTAGGACTAGCGTTTTATCCTCAGTATTATTTACAAAGCATGCTGGAAGCGCTGGTATAAACCAAGGGCTGAAGTTGGTTACATGCTAGAGAATAAAACACGTGGAGATTGTCGCGATCAAGCGCGATCGTTCACGAACTGTTTCATAGTTTAAACCCTGCTCTGTTGCGCTCCGGAATCGTATTAGTATAAATAAACTGTATAACGCGCACGGGTATTGAGCGAATTGAAGAGCGTAAATAACATAATGACACTTGATCCGAGCCGATACGATTAGTGTGACCCAATAAGTTCTAAACGCTACCCCTGGAACACTACCGCTTTACTGGTACGCCAGACCACGGACTCGCGCACCCCAGTAGCTGGAAGGCCTAAGTATTTGGTGGCCTAAATAAACTAATCTAGTATAGACATTGTGTGTTATAGTGAGCCCTGGGGGTCGGAGCGTTGCGTAATCACGAATAGAACAGCCAAGCAAAGGCGATAAGCTCCGACAGTAGTCCTAATGCTCAGTATTTGTATTTTCGAGATTCATTAAGGCCATTTTATCGAACAGTTAACTCAGATATGCATCCTCTATGTTTCCACCACAAAATGCTAAGAAAGCTTCTCCCAGCATTTAGTTTAGTGCTCTATTAGTTTCTCTCTATTTGGTGTTACGAGCCGAGCCTCAAAACCTCATTTGAAAGCTTAAATTCTTTACCTTTTCTAGAATAGCGGTGTATATTATAGGAAATTTATGGCAAAACATTTTAATTATTGTGCTATTAATGCGACATACACGTCATTGTTAAGGCACGCATCAAGAGTATGTACAATTGGGCTTTCGTTTATAAACTTGTACCCTGTTGATATTTCTATATTAAAATCTTTCAAAATCGTTAACTAACTCACACTTCTTGGACCAGCTTTTGAGATGTTTCTATTTGATTGTTTAAATATGGATTTTATGCATCGTATGTAGCATTTCATTTCCTAAACCTGCCTGCGTATACCGAATGTATTAAAATGCTTCTAGCAGTTAAAATGACTTTTTGAGTTAACGTTCTCATTACTGCAATATCACTCTGAACAGCTACAACAGTCAAACTATAGAGTCCAGGAGTGGAATGTAGTTGTAATATCATTTTGACTGATGCGGAAAAAAGATTCGAGTTCTGGTATTTAATTTATGGTTTACATTGCTTGCTACGCGTTCACAATTTATGCGTGCCCTAAAGTAAATCTTCCTAGTACGCTATATTTACCTAGCAATAGCTTGGTCTCACGGTTGTGTTGGCCTTCTTGATTGCGATACTCCTACACATTTTCTACCAGGAGCTTCTTTACAATAGCATATAGAATAGATCGGACCGCCCCTAGCATACACACGAAGCTGCGTTCAGTGGGATACCAGCTAAAACCTCGAACCCTCCAGGTCCTTGCCTACACCTCCGACTGACAGTACCCCTGCGCCCTGCATCTGGTCTTCCACATCCCAAGTACACTCCTCGCGAAAATTTAAGCGAATTTGTATAAATGCATGGTGGAAATGGGCAAAAATGGGTCCTCGCCGGGGAGCTGTCAAATTTTTTCAGCAGCCACCTCGAACGCCTCCCCCAAGGGCCTCTACTCCCTGGGAAATCTTTCACCGCTTGTCTTTACTCCCCTGATACGACTTATCACTACCCCCCAACGACCCTGACTACCGGTTCTGAGACCTCGGAGCGTGAGCATGTATAGCCACTAGGTATCTAGTGTTCTTATGTTCTTCTGAACATAGATTCAGTGTCGTTTTACGATTTGTCGCTTCCACGGTGTAAGGCCCTGCCTCCAAAGGCGAATACTATTTGATGGATGATTTCCAAGGAGTAGTCAACGTGGCTGCCGCATCCGCAATACGTGTCCCGTGAGTCGTAGTCTGCTGTACTTGAAAATTTCGAGTAGGGGGTTGCAATGATCCGTTCTTGTGTGGAACTAATTATTCATGATTTTGTCGAATCAGGTAACGCCAACGATCTTTTGCTGGCACAAATTCTCGAAGAAATTCGGTTGTGCTGCGTGTTGTTCGGCTGGCTATGTTTCGATGGTACATCACAAAATGGGTAATATTACCGTGTTGTTTTGACCACAATAGCTATTGATAACTTATTTTTCAATGGCTCCGAAATTTGGCTGTTCGATCCGGCAACACATGATGGTTCTTATACATTTTTTGTATGCACACCATAATTACGTGGCTGTGAAACATTAAGCATATGAAAAGCTGTTGAGAAACCTAACTTAGAATAATTTAAGTCGTTGTTCATTCTTTTGTGGTGATAACTTATTGCAAATACAATACTTTTTTATTCTATATTTGTTATATTGCGTCGTTTTTGTTGATAAAATTCTCACTCACAGAAATTTCAAATATGGCAAATACTTTTGGTACAAAATAACGACATAGCTAATAACATTTTAAAATAATTTAAGTCATTATTTATTCCTTTTTGGTGATAAATTATTACAAATACTTTTTTATTCTATTATTACATCGTTTTGACAGAAATTTCAAATATGGCAAATACTTTTGGTACAAAATAATGACATAGCTAATAGCATAGCCAGATAACGTTTCAAACTAAAATGTGAAGAAGTATATTGTTATCATAATAGATATTATTATAATGATAAATTATTATGTATTATGATTACTAAACTTTAAAATGTCAATAAGCCCTAATTTGCATATTAGTTCTTGTTGTTGAAACTCTAAATTTATTGTAGTAGTGTCCTATTGAGTTCCATTGATTGAGATCACCGCTAATGTTTTATTTTGTGATTTTAAATGGGGAGGGGATGGAGGGTGATTTTTTATGACGGTTATCGGAATTTAAACGAGTTGGGATTGGTCATCGAAGAATATTAAATACGAAATGCGGTCACTAAAATGCCGGTGGGACGAAATGATCCGCGTTTTTTGTTACGACTCTTTCTGACGCGGCGGTGTGATTCTATTTGGCGTTGTAGGTGCGTATTTCTAAGCATTCTTGATCTCAAGACTCGAACACCAAACGTGGTTAAAAACGTTTATTAGTAAGATTGTTATAGTAAATATGCAACCGTATCACAGCTGACTTGTAACAATTCTTTTTAAGTTGTGCCTAATGATACCCACTGGTAGTTTCTGTTTCTCGTCCTTGGCTATTCGTGAGCGTAAATTTGTCTAAAAATGTATATATAACTAACTATATATATTATAAACTAGCTATGTACTTATCTATAAATATATAAAATATAATAAAACTTATATAATTATCAAAATTCACCCATACCCATAAATTCCCCAAAACCTAAATTTCTTAAATAAAATTATATAAAACACTTTTTCTTTTCCCTACCATTTTTCCTACAATATATACCTCACCCACGCTTTTCTTCTACACACAACCAAAATTCTACCCAAAATCCATTTTTCTCCTTTTTCTCATTTTTCTACTAAAATTCAAACTACCATCCCTCTCTTAATACTTAACCAATACCCTCCAAAATTTAATATTTTCTTCCCCTCACCTCCTCTATTAAAATATATAAAACTCCCCTTTCTCCTTTTAGCTCTTCCCATAAAATTTCTTTTTCGAATTTTCATTTTTTCCTCATTTTTCTCCATTTTTTAAATATCTCCCATTTCCCCAAAACCCTACCAACCCATCCCAAATTTTAATATCCTTTACCCCTTATCCCCCCTCACCTCATATCTACCCTACCCCTTTCTGTTCCTTTTTATTCCCTTTAAATTTCTATTTTCCAAAATTCCCATTTTTCTCCAACTTTTCACATTTTTCAAACATCTCCTATTTTCTCAAATCTTAACCCCCACTCCTCAGCTTCCCAATTTCAACTCCCCAACCTACCCCCTTCGTCATATTAAAATTTTACCACCCATCTCTCTCTACTTCTCTCAAACTACCCCTCCACCTCCCCACCCCATTTCTCATTTCAAATTTTTCTTTAAAATTCTAAATTATATACTAAATATATATATAATATATATGTTATTATTTTCGCGTGTACCGCGTATAACTCTAATACGGTACGCGGTACCGTTTGTTTTCGCCAGCTGGGCGTATTCCATATTCATAAACGATTACTCGTTTTGATATAGTGATTGGGCATTATTATGTAATATATTAATGATTATGTTTTTGAATTTTAATGCGAATTTGGTGCCTAGCTACGTTGTTCCGACGTGTACAGTGTAGAATTTGTTGATAGAATATAATGGTCTTAAGTGTGTTATTAGTTGTCGAGAGTTCTGATTAGATTTGTCGGAGGAAAATGTGTAATGGAGCATTGTTCGATTTTTATTTTTTATTTTGAGAATGAGCTAGCTAGTGTGGTTTTTTGTATGCGTGCTGACGTAACGAAGATAGGTTATATATTTCATTCAACTTGACCGTACAGCCATGGAGCGTCGTCTGACGGATTTAGTCGTTTCTTTTTAAATTTTAAATTATTCTCATCTACTTCTGATGGTTTTCCGATCACTAATTAACTGAATTAAGGCGCTTGGTTTGGCGAGTCTTACACCAGCTCGAATTAAAGAAAAGACTTTAACTAAGCTTGCTGCTGAAGTGTTCATATATAATTGTGCGCCGACGGGATGTGTTGCGAATATAGCTCCTGTGTATAGGTGTCTGTCTAGTGCTTACAGTGAAGCAACGTCTCCACGTATTAAAACCAAACAGCCGTATATTTAACGAGTTGTAAACCACCGTTTAGGAAACCTCGTGCTTTTACTACTACGGATCTATCGGGCGTTCGTAGCATAGTGCAAGAACTATTACGAGCAGATGCTAGATGCATTACACGCTATTATTTTTCCGCGATAAGGTTGTGGTGGTGTGTAGCTAATTCCGGAGTAAGGGGAGATTGCTGCGAATAGGAATTCTACGGATCGTTATCTTGCCGTTTAATACTTGTGAATTAAAAGCTTGTGTAATTTGTGACGGAAGAATCGCGGAGTGCCATACGTAGGGGTACGACTCAGAATTCGATCAGGTTGGGGCATTAGTTGGACGCTCAACCCAACTTGCATCTTTTGAGAAACCAGAAGTACCGAGTTAATCACTATAGTGTACCGTTACGGATTGGCACTGCGTTGAAAACGAGTAAATAGTTGATGCTAATCGGCTGTTTGTTGGTATCTTGGAAAGAGCGAAATAATTTAATCGTTAACTCGCTGGGCTGTAATAGCCGTCCGATCGTTTCCCAAGACCGTAAACGGTAAAACATGTCTATCACCACTACTCCGGTTCGCCAGACCACGAACTCGCCTGCCCCAGTTGTCAGTCTCAGAAGTTAGTTGGTGGCCTAAACCATAATTACATTATAAACCTTGTATGTTATAGCAAGCACTGTGGGTAGGAGCGTCGCGTAAGCACGACATTACACCGCCGTTCAAAAAGTTTAAGCTCCGACACAGTTAGACTCGGGGCAACTGGCTCTTTGTTTCCTTTTATTAATGTTAATGGTTAGGTTATTTGTTACTCTAATACGCCTTTTGTGAGGTTGGTACAGTTACACCCGAGCGGAACGCGTACTGGGCGATTATTTATTTGCCTGGACCTGGCCTTAGATTTACACTAATAAATTCCTTATCCGGTCTTTTTGTTGGTTAGCACGGTTACACCCGAGCGGAATGCGTACCGTGTAATTCGTGCAATTATTTCGATAGCTTAACCTTTTTCATAGATTTAGGTAGCTACACCCAGCGGAATGAATACTGCACAAATTATGTCGTTATATATATGTCTCAACCTTAGTCTTAGATTTACAATAATAATGTCTTATCCGGTCCTCTTGTAACGTTAGCATGGTTACACCCGAGGGAATGCGTATTGTGTAATTATTTCGATAGCTTAACCTTTTCCTTAGATTTAGGCAGTTACACCCGAGCGGAACGCGTACGGTCAAAGGGGGTGTTGGAGCTCCGGTAGGCTACTAAGGGTCCGGAAGTAATTACGAAAAGAGCTTAAATGTTTTTAAGCGTCGGGAAGCAAGGCGTTTTTGTTTTCGTCAGAGGGGGAATATTCGGCAACGTCTGTCCGTCCGTTGAACTCCTCAATAACTACTGGACCAATTTAAAAACAAATTTTTTTGTTTGAAAGGACTAATATCGGACAGGTGCAAGACATATAGACTTTGTCAAGAATTGTATTAGTTCATTAGTAATTACCTAATTAGTTAAGCGTGTTAGCATTTTCAAACAAAAATTGCATATTTTTCAATAAATAATTAATGTAAAGCTATTATTTTGTTACATATACTACATCTCGCCGTGGTGATTGTGAATCTGGTGCTTATTTACTATTCGAGGAAGTTAAAACATGTGATTAGTTCGTTAAATAGCTAATTACTAATTAAATGTTAATTAGCTATTTTTGAAAATTTTCAAATTGCTCAAAAATTAAAAAATAGCACCCGGGGATTTTCTATGTCGCTGATGACGAATATAACATTACTGAAGCTCTAAAACCTAACCGTTTATGTTAATTAGTTGATTAATTATTAGGTAATATTATACAAATTTTAAAGTCACTTCAAAATGGCTAATTTCTTGCGCTCGAAGGTTTTAATGTCTCTGGTTATGAATATGTGGCTTTTAAAGCTCTATGATTTTATCATGAGTACTAATTAGGCAATTAATTAGCTAATTAGTTGATGTTACTAATTAGCTAATTTTTTTAGCTAGCGAGCTTTTTGTATGCTGGATTTGATATCAATTGCCTAAAACGTGATATATACTTATTATAAATTGATTAAATAGTTGAAACATATGTACACAGAAATAAGACACCAAATACTTTGCCTGTTGCTCCGCTCACTTTTTGTAAATTATTACGTTTACTAGTAATTATTGTTTTCTTAATTTGTTTAGTTTTGCACTGTTGGGACTTAGCTAACAACTCTTGTTCTACTGCACGTGACTCTTCTAACACTTCTCTGGTTATGAATATGTGGCTTTTAAAGCTCTATGATTTTATCATGAGTGCTAATTAGGCAATTAATTAGCTAATTATTTGATGTTACTAATTAGCTAATTTTTTTAGCTAGCGAGCTTTTTGTATGCTGGATTTGATATCAATTGCCGAAAACGTGATATATACTTATTATAAATTGATTAAATAGTTAGTTTAAACACATGTACACAGAAATAAGACACCAAATACTTTGCCTGTTGCGTAAATTATTACGTTTACTAGTAATTATTGTTTTCTTAATTTGTTTAGTTTTGCACTGTGGGGACTTAGCTAACAACTCTTGTTCTACTGCAAGTGACACTAGGGTTGCCTGGCGGTATTATTAGAGGAGGATTCTGGATTTTGCTTTAGCATTTCACAAGTGATTTTATACTCCGGGTGTAATGATTTTATACTAATTTCAGCTTATGAAAGCATAGCGCAAAGAAGTGGGTGAGTGATAGTGGTTTATACTTCGGTTTTGTGTCTTGGAGCGTAAAGAACTACGCTGATTTCGAGCTTGCTGTTATTAACTATATTTGGTTCTGGAACTGCGGTTTATTTTGAAAGAATGGAGCTTTAACAGTGACACGCTTCACAATTAAGTTTCTTAAATCGAATACTAATTAATTTAGTAATATTGCGTGTCTATTTTAAAAGAAGTGGCAATAACTCCAATATGAGCGGTGTCGTACTAGATAATAATAGGAAACTAGTAATATCTACAAATTTCGGCCCATAGTGTCGGTTGAGAACGCCAGGGCTAGCATATTAGATGGTTCCGAGGTCAGTTGCATTGCTCGTTCAGTTTGCCAGCCAATCGTGGATGTCAGCAAGTAGTGTTATCCATGAGTAGACCGGGTGAGTGAGGGGCGAGGATTCGATTACCCTCTCGAGCTACCGATAGTTCCCAACTACTATTTTTGGCCAGCCATCCGGGGGTCAAGAATCTCTCTGTGTTCGATCAGCTAAGTCCGGGGGTCGTTCAGAACCGAGAAACTTCAACTGAATAGTAGTCGACCGCCGCAATACAGTTTTAGTAACACAGTTTGTTAGCCAATCGGGGACAGCTTATGTTACATAATCGCCACGTACTAGTGTAAATCTAAGGCTCAGGTTAAGGTAATTAATTAACCCTGCAGTCGGCCAGTAAATTGGGGTGGGTTGTATCAACTCAAAAGAACTTTAGTAAAGTTCTAGATAACGTAAACCCTAACCAGCGCCACTCGAACTATACCGCATTTGCCAGCCAGTCGAGGACTGGTGTATCAAATAAGGAAAGTATTAGTGTAAATCTAGGTCCTAGGTTGAGTTATCTAGATATTCGTGCAGGTGTCAGCCGTCCTGGGGAGATTGTACCAACCTCAAAAGTGGCGTACTAAAATTAGTGATAACCTAACCTTAAAGATAACAAAGTCGAAGTGGTTCAGTGTCAAGCGCCAGTAGTTGAGTTGGCACACACAAACGAAAGAGCTAAAATAGCCGGTGTGATTATAGTGCACGGAATGGTTTAATAGTACCAAAAAGAACGGTACTCCGATTATCCAACGGGTTTCGTGTACTGCTGAAAAGAGAACATTTGTTTGTTTGTCATTACGGCCTCATGAAAATAGTTTCCATCCCATCACTTTAATTGAGATTAAAGAAACCATTCAGGTGCTTACTAACAAGGCTAAATTGTACATAAGAGCTTATACATAAATTGTACATAAGAGCTGATTTCTTACTGTAAGTACATTGAGCTATAGTTTATAGATATAGTCTTTGTGAGCACATACGTTCCTGACCAAGTCGTTACTATTACCCGGGCGGAGGAACCGCTCCACACATACCAAGATCATATCCATAGCCAAATTTCATGTCGAAAATTGCAATATAAAACCTAAACTGTAAATAGTGGCCTGTTTTATACTGATATTGAGTGACAATGTCCGACATTATCGTTATAATTTTATCTTGGCGTTGGCATAATAGACTGTCGATATACCAGTTTTATTAGTAAACACAATATATAATTGATGGCTTTGTTCGTTTAGCACTGTAGCACGTGTGTATAGAGCCTATTATATTGGACTGTAGTTAAACCCATGTTAGGTAGCGAACGAAGTATGAGGACGAGGGATATGAAAAGCACCCTGTTTAAAAGTACAGCGAGTAGACCACATCATCAATTGGGAGAATGCTCAGTCGAAGGGAAACCCCGATGCGTCAATACGCCGAAGCCAATGGCAAAGTCAGCGACCAGATAATGAAGGATGGACATGCCGCTGGTCGGGATGCCAAAAGATCTGCAAATCAAAATCGGGCCTATCAGTGCATGGGAAAAGAATGCATCGCAGCATAACAGATGTGAAACGTTTCAAGTGTCCGAAATGCAGCCAATGCCTCATGCAACATGCAAATCTGAAAAACCACGTCAAAGTGTGTCGGGCTGCATTAGCACCAACAGCACCCAACATGATACGATGTCCAATCTGTGGAAGAGAAGGAGCAAAGGCGAACGCGGCTAGGCACTGGAAAACGTGCGCCCGCAAACAGGATGTGAATATGCAAGAACAACACCTAGCCCTTCAACAGGACGTTAATCCTTCAGCTAGGCCGAACGTCCCAATGTCCTCATCAGTTTCGACAGTCTCGGCAAAACGTGTTTGTCGAGCCAGACAAAAACAGTGCCCCAGCTGCAACGGCTGGTTTGCGGCTACGAATATGGCACGACATATGAGAAATTGCAGCCAACACCCCAATAGTTTGGCTTACCCTAACAGGGTGATAGCCTTATCAGGATCAGGTTTAAAAGTACAGGTGGGCGGAGCTTGGGCTTTTAGCGTGACACGCATAACCCAACTTTGGATGACCGTATCGATTAATGCGATAGCTCATTTTAATACTGGAAATTTCTATTGGTGCCTTGTAGTTAGGCTACAACATCTTTCGCCCGCCCCCATCCCCACCCCTTCGAAAAATTGAGCCGAATGGGCTTGGGTGAGGTCCTGAATCGGCGTGGAAAATCACGTTATTTATTGTATATCTACAACCGGGCTCCGATATCTGTACGTATCCGAGTCAAATGTAAAGCAAATAGACCTCCTTAATCCGGTGCAAAGCGACTCTCTCAGGATGTAGAATTTGGATCTGTGGTCAAAAACAATACAACTACGTATTGTTCCAGTTTGTATTCTTAATTGAGTCGAATATGAGATACATGAAGTGATAGTTTGGTTGAATGGTTCATAGCAGGGACTAACCGGAACCGAAATTTGTCGGAACGGGAACCAGTAACCGGAACTGTCCATTTAAACCGGATCCGGAACCGGAATCGGAACTTGGTCTTCGAAATCTATATATAGTAAAAATAGTAAAACAGATGAAGGAAGAACTCAAGTTATAGTGAATTTAAAATGCATTAAAAATAACTTTTACATTAAACTTAATGTATTGCGGTGGTATTATTGCCTTTCTGAAACTTTGAAGAGACTGAGGAAGCTAATAATTTTTATTTATCGATGAAATATGTCGGTTTTTGGACACCCAGAGCAAAAAATGCCTTCCACTATACACCATTGCGTATACTGCGTCAAATCGAATATGCTTACAAAGCTTGGAGCGTAGAATACACACTTTCCCTCTGTCTCCAGTCGCCTTCCTTTACTACACATACGTTTGTTACATGTTCTTCTGTAGGAAACATGAAATTATTGGTTTATATGATTCTAAGAGAAAATAACAGATAGAAGGTAATTTTCTGATCAGTGGTCAGGGACACTGTTCATGCTAGTGCCCGTAAGTTAGATGATAATGATGATAACTTTCTAATCAGAATGCTATAAATGAGACCCACTGTGATGCTGCTCGCACAGTTTCAATAAATACAGTTCTTTGCCAATAAAGCAGTTTCTAGCTGCGTTGCAGATAACGTTAGTTTACTTCAATTTATACTGATTGACCAAGTTTACAAGCGTATTGGCGAGTTCTTGAAGCAATTTATGTTAGCCAAGCATACCCTAAGTACTTCTGCGTAAGCCATACTGTGTTACCGAGTTGGATCGGTTTAATTGAAAGGTACCCCACAGTCTTCTGGATGTGTAAAATAGCTGCTACAAGCATCGACGTGGCTTTGATTTGTTAACAAACTCCTGCAGGTTATTATGAAAAATTCCAACTGAAATTATGTGCCCTACTTACGTTTCAAACGTCAAATTGCTTAGTTAATCTTTTCTTTTGCTTGGTTGTATTGGAGCTTGATTATTGTGTAACATAAACATATGTTTGGATCACAGATGAAGCAAAAACGTGGAAAATTTCAAACAAAGTGTTCAAACCGGAATTCCGGTTCCGGTATGGTTTTTGCCCTTTGCCGGAACCGCAACCGGAATACGATTTTCGCCGGAACCGGAATTCCGGTTACTTCCTGGCATAGTGAAGAACATGACATCTTCGATAACGCTATATGTGCCGAAGAAGCTGAAAGCGTGTAACGCAAGCAACAACACGTTGAAAGCAAATTTCAAGGCAAACCATTGAATTAAGATGTTTGGAGACTTGTACGCAAAAAGAACCGTAATCCAGGTTTTGTCGAAAACTGCAATAATAATGGTGTTAATTTTTATTTTGATACTGATCAGTCGAATATAATCATCGCATTCTCATGGATACCTGCGGGGCCGGGGAGGCGTCCTGGAATCAAGCATACACAGTCTGCATTGCAGTTTGATGCAGAATTCGTTACTGTGTTGCTGCTGCTATCCATGGGGACGGCGGGCTCAAACGGGAGCTAGACAGGCATAATTCTGGGCCGAAACGAATCACAAAGCATTGTGCTGTCACGGCTATCCACGGGCCAGGCGCGGACAAGTAGGAACCCGACACGCACAGCACTGCTCCTCAGAAATGTCGGACTTCAAAGCAAAGATGTATCGTCGGTCGCAACGACGCACCAGTTTTGCGCATGCTAAGGAAATGCAGAAACATTACCGTCTTGTTTCTGTCTAGTCTAGGCCACTTTCGCTAAACTTTCCCCTGCTTAACATTTGAGCCGCTTGGATTGATGTGTAATGGCGAACCATTGTAAACCAAACTCTATTCTTCTCAATCTTAACGGGTTGTATGTGTAATTAAAATAAGGAATACCGAGGCGTTTAGCTATTAATAAACGGAGTTATTAATTTGTAATTTTTGCCGCAGTGCCTTAAAACACGAATATCAACGAACGTCATACAGTGACAGGTAAATATCAAGAAATCAACTGTCACATTTATGATTGACACCGTCTTTCGCCATATATATACTCTAAACTTTAACCACCTCCAAATAAATCTTTTATTTAAATAACTATATATTTATAATGATTATTCAACACATAACTCAGCAGAATCCGAAAGTGGAGGTCTGTATGCTCGATCGTATACGTCAATGTAAAGGAAACCAACTACAGAATTAAATGGCCTTAACCTTCACTGCGGTAAAACTCTGACTCAGATCAGATGCCATAATTTCAGGACTTACAGAAACTCTTTAGCTCTATCTGTCTCTCTACTTTAATTCAAAAACAATGGTTAGAATCACAAGACATGCATTCAAAGCGTGGTGTTACGTAGTAGAGAGTGTGTGAAAGCTTTAAAATTCCGTCTATGTGTGGCTGATGAGCGGTCATAACTCGGGAACGACTTAACCGATTTTCATGATCTTGTGCCGATTGGAATTGGCATAGTCGATTTGCCCAGCGCATTGATACATCCCCGAGCGTTTTTTGATTTGAGTTCTGGTTCCGGGGTCAGAGGTCAAAATGAAGGTTGTTTTACACCATTTTAGTACCCTTCACGGAAATAAGATTATTTTTATCTTAACTGTTGAATTTTTTCTTTGGTTGGCTTTATTTCATTGTAAAATTATGAATGCCGATGCCCCTTTATTTGTTTTTCGATTAAGGCTCCGGTTCTGGAGTTATGGGACTTGAGGTATGGCACCCTCGTGGTTTCTCGACCTAAAATTCAAAAATTTGTTCTGACGTCCTGAGTGGCTGAAAAGTTCCAGTTCAGGGTTTTCAGGCATGAAAAACTAATTGTCGTTGTTAGTTTTGCTCTGCGACCATGTTTCAAATGGCTGGGGGGTATGGCGCCCCCATTGTTCCTGGACCCAAAATTCCTAATTTTAATTTTATTGTGACGTCCTGGGTTTCTGATAAGTAGCACTTGGTGGTTTTCGGCATGGGAAATTCATTCCTGGTGTTAATTTTGTTATAACGTGCCATATGCGGCATTGTGTGATATCCACGTATAGGATATCGCCGTATGCTATCGAGAGCTGATTGGCCGTGTACGAAAAAGGCGTAGGTGTACCTATGCTTCACTACGCTTTGCAATCTCGATAGAGTTAAATAGTAATTCTATTTGATACTTGTAGCATTGATGGAAAACTTAATCTTGAACCTCCATATCAGCGTGAAATATCCATTTTATCAGTTCTGTATAAATTTATATTTGTTGTTAAATCCTTATTGTTCTCTGTTGCTTCTTGCAAATGCGAGCCGCATTTGATGCGGCTAAAGCGGTGGCACTTATCCAGACATTTGAAGAATTGGATGTTCCTATATTCTTACATACAACTTACCGTGTAGATTGCTGCAGACTACTATGAAACAAGATAAAGTTATGGTAAACTTTATTAAAGGAAGCCAACAAGGTTCAGTATTTGTTATAGGTTCAGGTTCGACATTACATCGGCGCGCAGTAGTAGTCGACCTCTAGCAAAACCTTGAACGTTACGGGCGTACATGCGAGTGTTTCAAAACTTTAGGTCTTAAATAATATTCAGATGACATCTGCAATTATATATGTCCGGTGTTAAAAGTAATGTCTTTGGAAACTCCATTAACAGGCGTTGAGAAAAAATTTAGAACACTGGTGTTATAAGATTTTGCTAAAAGACAAGATATAGCACAAAATTTTGCCACGAGGCAGTAACCGAAATGCACTCAGTTTTTGCTAGGAGGCACTTGATAATGCGACCGCCAATTGGGGGAGCCAGTTTCTCTAAACTTTCAAATTGTACCCAAAATTAGATACACCAAAGATTCACTAATTCAGAGAGTTACGACTAGGATGTGTAAACTCGCAAAATCAGCGGTTTCAACCGAGCAGCCGTAAAGTTGTCCAAACATAAACATCGCACGATGGTGTTAAATATATATCTTCATGGTTCGTATTGGCTACAGCCGTAGTAGATTTTCCGTGCACACACAACCAAGTGTATATAAGTACTTTGATTGCTGTGTTTTTAGTGAGCACCGTCACCGCCTCGCTCATCAATTTTAGAAATCCTAAATGAACATAACCGAACACCCCTGTCAAGCTTATGTTTATTATTCGGTGCTTTTTCAAAATTTCATTGTAATTGCTGTTTGCTTTGATTGTACCATATAGTTTGTCAGTGAATTTACACTCTCATTTCTTTTGTAGGTTTATTGTTTATACTCTGTAATATAACAACGCCAGACAAAAATGCCAGACCATCTGGGAACAGACATGCGTAAAGTGAAGAAAAAAACCGACGAAGAGGAAGAGAAGGAAGTTCAGGCGCTGGATGAAGGTGATATCGCTGTGTTGAAAACTTACGGACAAGGATCTTATCACGATTCGTTGAAGAAAGTAGGTATTCCTCCTAGCCCGCGTATGATAAATGGTGGTTCAAATACTAAAGAATTGTTAGAGTAGTAGTTTCAAAATCCTACTAATGTAATTGTTTTGGACTTTCATTGTAGGTTATCTAAAGATTTGTGAGTTTTAGGCACCACTGGGTGGCTTTATTTGAAAGAATGTCGTAGCCGTATGCTGACAGCCACATATTCAAAATCTATAAGGAATCAAATGAGTATTTTGTCGTGGCTGAAATCTGGCATATACTATACAAGTTTGCTGACTTGACGAGATCATAGTTTGTTCCTTGGAGTAACAATCAGTAAAGTTACGACTCTTTATGTGATTCAAAAGTCTAATAGATGTCCATTCCGACGTAGCAAATTTACCGTCCTACAAATTTTTCATAGGCCCAGAAAGAAAATAAGCACATTAACACCAACGCGACAATCACTGTGGCTTCTCAAAACCTCCAAATTTATACCTGAGCGATGAGTAAGACTTGGTGGTCCCTAGTTGGAAACTGAGAAAATTCATAAATGTTTGGATTTTTGCCCCCAGATAAAGGGAACCAACGAATTGAATCGTTTTTCTAACGTGGTCATTTTGGTTTCGTTACTTTTCGATGTACTGTGAGTGTATTCCAAAACGAAGAGAATGCTGTCTCAGTGCTGTAATTGTTGCAGATCAGCAAGCTAAAGTTTCATCTCGCAGGATCAAATGATAGAACGAAGTATTTTTTGTTATTTTTAAAGCTATAGTGCAACTGCACGAAATGTTTTCAGGAAATTATCTACAGCGTGTATGAAATGTACTACATATCGCTTATTTCGTCTGATTTTTTTGTTACTTTAGGTTGAGGATGGCATTCAAGAATGTTTGAAACGTGTGAATACGCTAACTGGAATAAAGGAATCGGACACCGGTTTAGCGCCACCAGCTTTATGGGACCTGGCCGCTGACAAACAGACGTTACAGTCAGAGCAACCACTTCAGGTAACTACAGAGGAGTTGATAAGTTGTTGTCAATTCCACCGAGCATTTGTTCAATATTACTGTCATGAATTCTTTTTGTCCACTCTGCATCTTATTATATCCCCGAGATCATTCCGTGTAAATTCGTAAATAAGGGCCGCAATTTCGACATCCGTTGTCAGGTTGAGGAAATTATTTCCAAATATCGGAAGTAAAGCATCATTACACAATAAGATGCGTGCGCATGGTCCTAATTATGTCACGCGTTCAAATGGGCTAGCTACTATGTCACGCATGCAGTCCAGCTCGACTATTTAAATTTTGAATAGCCTAGCTAGGCTATGCATTTGTCATCGAGTGTAGAACCGTACTGTGCTTTTGTCACGAGGCGTTCAGCTGAGCCCTATAACTTTAGCCAAAGACTATTTAGTCCGCGAACATTATGTTTTACTATATGCATCTAAATAATACCCCAAAAGCGGCATACAGTTAAAACGTTAATTTCATATATTAGAACAAATATATAACTTAGAATTAGTGTGAAAATACTATAGAACAAAATGCTATTACACTAAGCACATTACTAAATAAAATTTCTCAATTGACAATTCTGCCAGGCGCTCCGTTTGTCACGCAGAGCCGAGCTAAAGTCCCTGTTTGTCACATTAAGACTAGTTAAGCTATATAAATGTACCATAGTACTCCAGCTAAGCTATAGTTCACCCGAACATGCTGAGTTGGGCGCGTGACATAATTTGGCCACGGCGCACGCATCTTGTTGTAAACGATGCATAAACGTTCGGATACGAAGCAATAATATAGCACTTTTTGGGGAAGCAAGCTGGTACACTGTGTTGTTCTTGTGAAGCAATTGTTTCAAGAAGCAAATTCACCAAGGCATGTTTTTTATGAAATTTTAGTAGCATGCCTTATTGAATGCTGAGTGCTTGAGTGAAATGAGCGAAAACAAAAATTCTTACTAGCCGTGATAGTGGTAAATTTCACGATGTGCGTTATTTGGTTTTTAGGGTGACACGTATAACGCAACTTTGGCTGGGCGGATTGATTCGCGCAGTAGTTCAATCGAATGGTAGAAATCTCTATTTGCGCTCTTTAGTTAAGCGGGAAAACGTCTTCACCCACAAAAAGGGTCTCAAGGTGGCCTAAAAATAACGTTTCTTATTATAACTCTCCAACCTGTGATTGAAATTAGGTTCATTTTATGGAGTAAGTATGCCTCTATAAGACAATGTGTATAATACTTTGCAAAATTTGTTCTCTTAAGGTGTAGGATTGGTGTCAAATCTTGTTCTAAAATACGCCCATAATACCCAAAATACGCGGAAATATCTTCACAACCAATCGAGATATATGACCGTTTTTGGTCTGACATTGTAGAGCAATTTATCCTCTATGAAGCTGCTATTGTCGTTATTTACGCTGTAGGGCTGGGTCAAAAAGGGGTTTTCAATAGGACCATGGACCTAAAATACAGGAAAATGGTTATTGCTCAGCAACTCCCGGTTTGGGAATAGATGAGTGAGAGGATCACACTTTAGGACGTGAGGTCATCCGAATAAAGATCGTCCACTTCTTTCTACTTTTCCACAAGTTGGGCGTTGATATTTGCCGTGATGTTTCACAGCTCTTATTTTTCTTTTTGATTTACACTGTGTTTTGTGCTCGGCTCCTTGTAACGCCAAAAGTTCTGAAATGGAACATTTGGTGTAGCTGTCCAAGCTAGATATGCAGCTACTAACCCCGTGAGTAGCTTAGAATCTTGAATACTGTCGATTCAACATTTTTACGTCCGAGACTGTGAGTTTGAAGGAGTGTTGTGACTATATTGTATCATCACCTTTAGTAACCGTGGTATGATGCAAAACAACCGGTCAAACTTAGTGCTGATACTATCTATTCCATAATTCTGAAGTTGCGACGCATATTTTGAAAATTCTTGTCGGATATATTTATCATGACTTATTGTTTTTTATTGATCGCTATGACTATCATACATGCCACAAACATCAAAACTTTTCACAAAACGTTAAGCCAGTCTTTCATTGACGAAAAAATGTTAAAATTTTATGAACGGTTGAGATAATATTGAGGTAATTATGAACAGTTGAGCAAAATCCCGCGAGGTTTCCATAATTACAAATAATTAAAGTTATATTTTTAAAACAAAGCATAAAATTTTTCTTAAAACATATATATCTTTAAAGATATATTCAATTGTTTTATATTAAACGTTGGAACTCAATATTCACTTGCTCCAGCGTGCTATTCAGTGCTTTCCATGTTCGTTAATTCGGTTTGTAATTTTAGATTCAGATTTTTGTTATTTCAATATCTGGTTTTTATTATCATTTTATATTATGTATAATTGTACATTAATATACCAAGCGTCAGCAAGTGACCAAATCCCAACTATTGTTTCCAGAGTAAAATGTACCGCACAATACATAATTAACCAAGAAATTATATCGTTAACACCAGGAAATGCCCATACGGTATTCGCATAAACACAAATGGTTATATATTTATGCCAGTGTTTTTTCTTCTACAGTTTCTATGAAATCTCCGAGTCTGTTTAAGTATATATCATTACAAAAATACTTAAGTCTAGTTCATTTGCTGATTTAGAGCCATGGTGACTAGTCAAAGTTTTTGAACGAAGGTTATCTTCAGCAGCCACAAAGTTTAACATATTACTGAACTTCGTTAAGAAATAATACATGAAGGGTCAGTGCTCGACGCCATGTCGGCTTTTGTTTAAGACCTTGAGACATGTTCAGTGTGTCAAAAATGTTATAAAAAGGTTTACTTTTAGAGCGTTTGACTAAAGCTCTAGATTTAAGTAGTATTCTGGAAATCAGTTATTACAGTTTCAGTGCATGGTTTCACCAATGTATTTCAGTGTATTTATAGCTTTTAGCTGAAGACACTATAAGTGCCAGATAACTTTAAGGTAACATGAACATAAGTTTAATATGAGCTCTGGGGTAAACGATACGTATCTCACCGGAAAGGAACTGAAATTCGCTGAAATTTTGAACTACATTTGTCACAAAACTATAATACCGCCCCCCGTGCAAAAATCTTAAATATGACACTAGACAAGGTCCTCAGGCATATTATGATATCATAAATTAAAGATTTCACCTTGTCTGCAATTTTGTGTGAGTGATACCGAAAACCCTTAATCGAACTGTTAACAGATATCAATTTTGTCTGATGATTCCACAGTTTTCTTTCACGAAAGAAAGCTTGTGTAGTCAAATGTATGATGATGTAAAGCCGAACCTAAGTAAGTAGCATTGTAATAAAAGTCGCTTCAGTGTAATTGATTGGTCCATTCCAGAGATACTCTTGTTGCAAATAATATAAAGTTGACATAACCCAAATTATCCAAGAAAGATGATTAACTGTAGAAATAACACAAGGTGTACATTTATAAATATGTATCTACACCGACATCTCAATCGTCGTAGGCCATGCCACAACAGGCGATTCCAGCGATACAACAAAAGACAGATTTTACCAAGCTTTAATAGATGCTGTTGCATTGTTTGCCAAAGTCTCTTCTAAACAGTGTAAGAAAGTTCTTTTCCTACCATGGCCAACTATAATAATCGCCGGAAACTTGGCACAGGCTGCTAACGATTTAAAGCAAGGTGGCAGCATAAAGTCAACCATTATAAGAGAAAGCTTAAAGGCAGTATCAAGTTAGACAATGAATCGTTCTAAAGAACTACCGACTGAGATAAACGCAGTTGCAATTGTAGTCAGAAATAGCTGTACAAACTATTCGGCCAATGCTGCAACAAAGTAAAGGGACATAAGCCATCGAGGTCTCGCGAGGCGAAGCAGCTGGAATTATGGTAAGAACACATTCAAGCACTGTACAATCGGACAACACCATCGCCGCCTCTTCTTTAACAAGATATCGAACTTAAAGGTTTTAACTCCTGAGACAGTGAAGCTAAATTGCCTACTTTGGAAGAAATTGAAAAAGTGATCAGATGTCTAAGAGGTGGCGGCCTTGCAGCTTGCTTTGACTGAATTACACCTAAATCCTTTAGACACGGTGGCAGTGTTCTAATGGACCGTCTCAAATCGTTGTTCACCCAGATCTGGCTTTCTCAAACTGCCTTCAAAGTAACTGGGCGGCACTTGGAGGCGAGAAATTTGATTTCCTCCAGGTCGAACTGGGGGCTCAGCTGAACTGGGGACTGTAAAACACGAAAATGGCATATATTGCCGATTTACAGTGCATATACGTGAATAATACACATTATATTGAAGCTTTATAGATTGACAAGCAATTATGTTTATTAGCCCCACAGGGCAAAAATGTGGGGATATTCTTAATTCCATAAGGAAAAAATATCAAATTTTCTGCCTCGCAGAGAGAAATTGGCCTAAATTTAGTCTTGCAGAAAAATATGTGGAGGGATCTGGGATGGCTGAACAGGAGGGAATCAAAAAATACCGGGGGCCTGAACTGGTGAATACCTGGGGGCTTCGTTCTCCATCCGTGGCAAAGCCAGCTGATTACGCAGCAGGAGTAAATACATGATGACTATAGAATTGCCTTGCTGTTTCGTTTTTACAAGAAAGCGGATAATTCCGCCTGTAGTAACTACCGCGGACTTTTATTGTTGAACACAGTTTTCAAAGTTTTATAAGCTCTAACAGATTTAAGATCTCTCCTGAAAAACTGACCGGTGATGAACAGTGCGGCTTTAGGCCAGGCCGAAGCGAACTCGACCAAATCGTCACTCTACTCTGTCTTTTGCAAAAAGGCACGAGCTCAGACAACCGCCGTTTGTTGCTCTCTTTGATTTCTGTCTGCTTTTAACTCCATCCGCCGGTCGTGGATTTATAAGCTCCTAGCTGTGGACGGAATATCACCGAAACTGATTGCCATAATCCATGCTATGTTCGACCCGTCATTGCCTTGTGTTAAAGTCAACGAGCGCAACACCGATCAGTTCGAAAATTCTTCAGGTGTCCGGCAAAGCTCCATTCTATGAACCGTACTGTTCAACTATTGTGTTGACTGGATGATCGAGCAGAGCTTTGGTGACAGCGGTGATATTGTATTCGACAGCAATGGATCAAGTTTTTCAGATGCTAATTTTGCGGAAAATAGCACTGTTGCTGCAAAGACTGAAACTGGGCTACAGACACTCATACATTGTATAAACCGATTCGTCCGCAAACTAGGGCTAATGATCAGTTACTGCAAAGCCAAACGTGATGGACAGCTGAGCTACAAGTTCACCTCACGTATATTGTAGCGGCGAAAAACTAAAAAACGTTGCAGCGTTCTCGTACCTTGGCAGTACTATTTCGGCTACCGGTATAATGCACTAGAAGATCAGCTGTCGGATTACTAGGGCACGCAACGCTTTCTACCTCCTAAATGTCCTGTGGTGAGCAAAAGAAGTCTCTTTTGAGACGAAAGTGCGTATATATCACAGCGCCATCCGTTCTATGTTGTTATACGGCCGTTCAACCTGTCCAGTAAGAGCCAGTGATCTAAAATTTTTCGAGATGTTCAAAAAATTCTATCTGCACCGAATCCTTAGAGTCAACATAGCTCTCATCGATCGCATCCCAAAGGCTATCACTACTTGTTCATATTCTTTGTATGGCTCACCACGATATCACGCGTCGATTGCTGTGTTCAACCTCTATCAAGTTGGGAAAAGAGAAAAAGGACGCACGCTTCAAACATTGCCGAAACTCGTTAGCAAGGACGTAGAACGATCCTTCAGCTGCTTTACACAGCAACCTTCGCCGGCAAATTAGTGGAACGAGATTTCTGTGATTGCGGCCACGGTTGGCAGTGGCGACGATTCATTGGCATGATGGCGCTCTCTCACCCTTGCCATGGTGTTAGGTTATTTATACCAGATGAGATGTATTCTGAAATCGCCAGAATACGTCAAGAGAAACATTTGAGCCCGGTTAAACCGTGTCACCATCCGTTGTTTGGTTATGAAGATTAAAAGCTACATTGTGAATTAGTTGCACTCGCTGTGCCTTCTTAATTAAATGATATAAGGCCCTACAACCTACGTAGTTAGGAATTTGTACCGATTATCATTATCAATCTTGATTTTCATTTCAATCATTAGTATGCCTATTATCTCTACATCGTATCGAAGTTTATGCGGAGTAAGGTCATGATTGTTGCTGAATAAGAGTAGGCTTGGCTAGCACCATCATACTTTGGAAATAAAATTATTGTAGTAATTTATGCCAACTGTTAGTGAACAACGCCCTAGCATCGTCTGTCAGTTTGGAAAGAAGCGTAACGGAACAAGGTGCGCTTTAAAGTGGTATCAAATGTCTGAAACTAAGTTAGTTATGAAAATCGGTGTTCATGCTTCTTCTTTCAGCCTGCGACCTCGCATGGAGATGTGGATATTATGTAACGCTTATTTTGTCATGTTTTGATTATAGCTTGCAGTTTAACACTTTCGTTGCTTGATCTAGTAAACGTATTATTTTTATTATTTTGTAGGTTGCCCGATGTACAAAAATCATCCAGCAAGAGAAAGAAGATCCACGCTATATTGTTAATGTCAAGCAATTTGCTAAATTTGTGGTCGATCTAGCTGATCAGGTAGCGCCCACCGATATCGAAGAGGGTATGCGGGTCGGCGTTGATCGGAACAAATATCAAATTCACATCCCTCTGCCGCCGAAAATTGATCCCTCGGTAACAATGATGCAGGTTGAGGAAAAGCCGGACGTTACGTATAGCGATGTCGGTGGATGTAAAGAGCAGATTGAAAAGTTGCGCGAAGTTGTTGAGACGCCGTTGTTGCATCCGGAGCGATTTGTAAATCTGGGTATGTTGCAACTGGTATAACTAGCTATATTCCCACTAAAATCGTATATAATCGTCGCATGGCTATGGGTTCTTGCGGAAAATTTTTGCCAGGGGGCGTGAACACTGGGACCCTGCTTCTGAAAAGGGACGACAAATTTTGCTTCATGACATGAAAGTTCCTTAAAGTTGAGTCGTCGGCGCCTCACGGCTTCGAAATAAAAAAATTTTCAAATTTAATGTTATTAGCGAAAACGCTAAATTGTGAATAAATGGCCTCCGAAACGTGCAAAGACGTCTGTAATATGGGGTTACAAGCAACCAATCGAATATATAATTTCAAAAAGGGATTTTTGAAAAATTTTATCAACTTTTATATCAACTGAAATTGCTTTTTACCCGGGATAAGCAACAGTATTGCCTGGAATACCAATCGAAGCAACCGGTTTTTTTCCAGGGGGCATCGAAATATACCAGGGCTCTTCTTCCCCACTTTGGAAAAACTAGTCGTTTTGCTGTAAATGTTTTTGGTTGCCATACAATAGTTGTGTTATCGACATATTTTCTTTAAGTGCTTTCATAGCTATTTATAAATATTTGCAAAAACATAGGCGAATACTACGAGATGCGCACACAAAAGCTGTTGAAGTTTAAATTTGGGATGTCTAAAATGACTCGATTAAGGCATGTAGCCAAATTCGCTTGTAGTAAAGTTGTTTTATTTTGGCTTATCCCGATTTGATTCAACCCGAAATTGGGAGTAAAAATTTTCGTATTTAGAATCGGTCGCCGATTGCAATTCCGTGGTGTAACTTGTGTTTTGAATTCGATATAAAGTAAATAATTGTAAATATAGTAAATAATAATAACGTAATATATGGAAAGTAAATAATAGAGCATAGCAATACATACTACATTTGCGGACAGATATAAAACAAAAATTGTCCCGGACAGTTCGCAAAAATTTAACAGCCGTGCAGGTACTGTTAGAAAATTTTTCGTACATGATTCACGAACGATTCGACTTTCATTTCCGTCCGTAACTGTAGTTCTGTTTAATACAAAACTTTTGAGTTTTGAAAAAAATCATTGTTGAGGTTCGATTGTTCAATTTAATTGAAATTTGTGAATACAAGCTATGCGGATTTGCTGTTTTGAAACGGTAATGCGTTTTAGCGCCATTCGCATACTGGTGACGTATCTAATAGCGCAAATAAGGAAAAAAATCAGACTTAGGCGAGGGTCATTGCGGTTTAGCTAAACAACTGAATTTTGGGACAAATCTTCACTTAGAATATCGTGCTTTGATACTGCTAATTAACGAAGTAGTTAATTAATTTGGATCAAAAACAGCTTGAAAAGAAATTTGTTTTAGATATAACTATAAATATACCATGAATTTGTTTTAAATTGTAATGGAAACAATCATTTTTACCGAGCTCCACAAATCCACCGAGCTGTTACCCTAAGATATTTGATTCTTTGGCATCGTATTCTCTATATTACGAACCATATCTGGCATGGCTATGCATAAAATAAAAGATAAAACACCGTTGTACAGAAGTAAGTACACAAAAAATGAACACAACAACGTTCGTTTATCAACGAACGTTACTACGTTCGTTTGCGTTTATGTTCGTTCGCATTTTGCGTTCGTTTTTGTGCACTTATTTTTGTTCATGGCTGTTACGTGGGAATTTGGTGTTTTCAAATATACATTGCTTAGTGAGTGAGCATAAACTGCTGTAGCCAGTTTCTCACCAATTGTTTTTGCAATAATTATTATCTTCAGTATTTGTTGGATATATTCAAATTATATCCTTATAGCGTAGTGAAATAATTTCAGGGATCGAACCTCCAAAAGGCGTTCTTCTCTACGGACCGCCGGGCACTGGTAAAACGCTTTGCGCTCGCGCTGTTGCTAATCGTACCGATTCGTGTTTTATACGCGTGGTTGGGTCCGAGCTGGTCCAAAAATACGTTGGCGAGGGTGCCCGTATGGTCCGCGAGCTATTCGAAATGGCACGGTCGAAAAAGGCATGTTTGATATTCTTCGACGAAATTGACGCAATCGGAGGCGCACGCTTTGACGACGGTGCTGGCTCGGATAATGAAGTTCAACGAACGATGTTGGAGCTGATCAATCAGCTGGATGGATTTGATCCACGCGGAAATATTAAAGTATGTAACGCGACACGTAGTCGAGTGAGCAAATCTTCTGGCTGGAAAAGCATGATCGTCAAATATTGTTCGGTCATCACGACTGATTTTGGTTCAAGAGCTTGAAGAGCGTTTAATATGATTCTGTCAATTATTATAGTTATTATGTTATTGTTTGTTTTGCTGCAATAATGCTATAACGATTATTAAGATGCGATGCTACTATAAAGATGAACACATAATTCAACATAGACTTTTACAACAGTGTTATTGATGCTCCGTCAAGCAATAAGTTGTTCGCAAATCAAAAAGTGGCAATATTTTTGAGTGTAATTGGTTGAGCAATAATTGGAGTTCCTAGTGCTCACGATAATGGACAATGCTTAGTGTGATTCATTCCGTTTTGCACTGTGTTCAAAAATATTCCGTATTTTAAGTTTCTGATACAAATAGCATAGTACATGCAACAAAATGATTTTACGGTTTCGAGCGAGCGAACAGTAGTTTTAACACGACTCAAGTAGAAATTTAGCAGAGCTCATATTTGGGCGGGACTCTAGTTACATAAATGTTTGGAAGTTAAAAAATGGTTTTTAAGCAACGTAGATTTTCAACCAGTTGACCATTCTAGAACGCACTTTGAAGACTGCAATGTGTATCACGCGTTGTTTTTCAAGTATTAAATTTGGTGGTTTTTATGCTTTCGTACTTCGCTCTAATATCAGGACGTTAGCGAAAGATTCAGAACACACTTTTTCCTAACCTGTTTAATGATATTACTTTCAAAATGATAACACTGGATGCCCAGAATTTGTTGTATTTATAGATTTTATGCTAGAATCTCTAAGGTACACAAGTAATGTTGATAGAATAAAATCGAGGGTATCTGAATCAGGTCTTTTAGATGTGTCTGCACATAAACGCCGATTTATGCAAGAGTAAACTTAGATGCGCCCTCAACTCTTTTGACACAGTGTACAAGACGTTGTTATAGAACAAAACTAGGATTTCAATGGCCGTATCTGATTACGACATTTTTCTGTTCCATAACGCCATTAGCGAATGCAATTCAGCCCCTGTACTGTAACACCATAATAATTATGAAATATGAAACGGACTAATTTCTGTTCTATAATGCAAAAATTAAATTTGTTTTCAGTGAACAACTGAATGGCAATTGCTTTTGACAAAAGAGGGTGGTAAGGGGCACTGCTTAAGTTTACTCATGCATTAAATGGGGGATAGTTTTAATTTATGAATTGAAATAGCTTTAAATTTTACTGCCTGGATTAGATGGGCCTGCTACCTGTTTACTTCCCATTTTAGATTATTTCGTGTTTAAAATTATTAACGGATATCATAATATTTCACTTGTTTGGTCTTTTCATTAAGTTTTAATTGTGCGCCTACTAAATTCATACCCGAAATTCTATTTCGTAAAACTAAGTGATCATTGGGTAATACCGAATTTTTGGAAAACTGCACGAGCGAAGAGCTGCAAATATCCATGTTTTTATTTCAGGTCTTGATGGCTACGAACCGACCGGACACACTTGACCCGGCTTTGATCCGTCCGGGCCGCCTGGACCGCCGTGTGGAATTTGCTCTCCCTGATCTCGAGGGACGAACTCATATATTCAAAATTCATGCCAAACAAATGAGCGTTGAACGTGATATTCGATACGAATTGCTCTCACGTCTTTGTCCAAACACTACCGGTGCAGAAATTCGTTCTGTCTGCACTGAAGCCGGAATGTTTGCTATTCGATCACGTCGGAAAGTTGCGACCGAAAAAGATTTCCTCGGCGCAATTCAGAAAGTCATAAAGGGTTATGCGAAATTTAGCTCCACGTCACGATATTTGACGCATAATTGAGCGTAAAAAAGATGTTATTAAAGTCTATAATCCAGCTGAAGGTTTAACAGGCGAGGTGAATTTTTGTTCTAACAGTTTTGGACATTTGATAGATTGGATTCTAAGTTTCTTTGGTTATTTTATCTTCGATGTGAAGCACGCAAAAAAATTTGAACAATAATTACTGTAAATCTTTTCACACCGTTTGAGATAGTTGAAAATTATTTTGATCATTCATTGACGTATAATTTTAACCGTCTGTTTTATTTATTTCGTGGATCCAGTTTTTAGATATACTGTGAACAACATATTTTGCTGCATTCTGCATAATTTGTCTAAAAATTTGCTTCTATCTTCCATAGTTGCCAAACGGGGTAGAAACAACCTGTCTTGTCAAATCCAATAATTTCAAATTCTTTAAATCTCGCCATTTATCTATAGCTTATATTCTTGATGAACCTGTTGTCACAGAAAACTCAACAACGGCTGAGTCGCCGATGACGCAGTATGTTTAACTTGACGCTAAGCTGTGCGCTTTTGAGACTTGTTTTTTGATCTATTCTTATGTTCCTCGGAAAGCATTGTTTTCACTATTATACGTTATCAAACGTGTAAATCTGGGCTCTCCATTCGCAGAAAATTTTGCCAGGGGCATGAAACAGGGCCTCCATTTTGCCAGGGCCAGCAGGTGCCCGATTTTGTCAAAAGAAAAACTGTTAAAAATCGTGTCAGCAATACTGTCAAAACGCTTGATGGAAAGAAAAACGATTTTTAAGAAAATTTCGACAAAATTTGCGAAATTTTTGGCTTCAGAACGGAATTTTAGTACAAATTCTAATCAAATTTTATGTACTTCTGACCGATTTTCAACAAAAAAATTTCCAAGAGGCCGTGAACCGGGGGTAGCCCAAAATTTTGCCATGGGCCATGAACTGGGGGGCACCTGTTCTCAACCAGGGAGAACCGACAAATGTCAGCACTCCAATTTGGAGAGCCCAGTAAATTACAGATATAAAGTGTCCAAATTTCGCAGACACATAAAGCTTAAAACGGATTTTATATAATTTAGCACATACATACCTCTGATATATTTTCAAAATATGTGATGTGTATATATAATGCATTGCTAAATAAACATTGTTATTTTGTGTTTATTCATTTCGGCGAACTAAAATAATTTTTTGAAATTTCATTGTATTTTTTATATTCTTAAAAGAAGAGATGTCATTTGGTTTTCTGAAGAACTAAATGAAAGTATCTGTTATGAACCCAAACCTGATGTGGATAAAAATAATGCAATGTATTGGCGTTGATGTGAATAATTAATTGCATGCTATTGTTCCCATGTCCTCAGGGCATTCGTTGCTTCTTGTACGAACCTTGCACTATATCTGGAAGACTGTTGGCTCCAAACCCCCACACGTACGTAAAATTTTAAACCGTAATCGAAGCAGTCATCAAACATTTTTTGCGCAAAGAGGTTTATACTAGACAGGTGCAAATTAAAATCGTTAGGTAGCTGCGCATCATTCCACTCGCGAGTGAGTGGAACGAGAATTTCAATTTTGGGTCTTGAGGGTTGGATGAGTAGTCTGTCGGACCTGGATCTCGATAACGGTTGGGCGGATTTTGATGCGAGATAGTTCATTCGAACGTCGATTTAGGTGTCACTAAGTGACGGAGCCCGATTTTTGAATTTTTTTCCGTGGGAAAAGTTTGGGGCAAAATGACGTCATTTTGGCCCGTCCTTCGGGCACCCCCTCCAGTTTTTGCGACTTTTCTCAATAAGTAAACGAGGTATCCGCAAACTAATAGAGCTATTCCATGTACCTCTACCAGGGCATTCCAATGATATATAACAAATTTTTCAACTACTTCCCAATCTGGAGTCTATAAGCTTATAGTTGGCGCTAAATTTCATATTTGGTGAAAAGTCGTGGGAGATGCACCTAAATGTGTATTTTTTGTTGCGTTTAGTGTCTTATATGGGGTTTTCTGGGCTAACAAGCTCATTACGAGTGTCATTAATATTGTGTGGCAAATATTCTTCATACTTCTGCTTCATACTTGGTATGAAAAATGAGATTTTTCAAGTGTCGGTTTGAATTTTTTAACGTTCTTTTCAGGGTCAATTTAGGGTTTTATTGAATTATTAAATTGTTAGTTGATTGTTTTTGTACTCGTTGTATGATGTTTTGTCTAGTGCATACGTTGGCTATCAAAAGAGGCATGCGTAACCATGACTCATCACTCACGGTTTATATAATGCTGCACCTGCGTACTGTGTGTATTCTTTGTTTGTGTGTGCTTTCTACAACAGACTTCGGGGGATTGTTCTCACCACTCGAATTCTGGCTCGCAAGCGAGCTATACTAGTCTAAAGTGGCACTTTGCCATAGAGCGCCAAAATTAAATTCCTAGACTACACCGTAATCGAAGCAGTCATCAAACATTTTTGAGCAAAGAGGTTTATACTAGACAAGTGAAAATTGCTTTTGTGATCAAACTCGTTCGGTAGCTGCGCATCATCTAAAGTGGTGTTTTGCCCTTAAGCGCCAAAATTAAATTCCTAGACTACACCGTAATCGAAGCAGCAATCATACATTTTTGATCAAAGAGGTTTATACTAGACAAGTGAAAATTGCTTTTGCGATCAAACTCGTTCGGTAGCAGCGCATCATCTGAAGGATGTTTTGCCCCCAAGCGCCGAAATTAAATTAATTGACCGTCAGTGACCACTTTGAGCAGGCCCTGTACAATTAAACTCGGGTTGTACCTGCAGAAAGTTGCGTACAAAAAGCAATGAGTAATCCACAAGCTGTTGTTTGGCTCATTTCACCCTTTAACGTCCGAATTAATTTTAGTGTCGCGCAATGTTTGACAAACTCAAGCCAGCACTAGCGTGTGAGCCCGGGTTGAACCGGTAAAAGCGACCTACACAAATTTCTAAGCTGTCTGGCAACTGTTGCTCGATTCATTAAGGCACATCGTAAAGCGAACTAGTAACAACGCACATACAAACATACCTACTACAAATTTAGTTTGCACAACAATTCACGATATGAGCTGCGACACTCTGGGAATCAAGAACTATCCACATTTATTCATGCTAATCATTACACATAGTCCATAGATATGTATCGATAGGGGGAGGTTACCTGCCCCTAAGAGTCGGACCCGACCCAAGCCACAGTTATCTCCCGCTCTGAAGATTCCGCACCTCCTCTCCCGCAGCGCGGAAAATATGTGTAAAAATTGGGAGAATTTAGCAAAAAATTATCCCAAATAGGGAAAAATTTTGTGTTACTAAAAATTTCAATAAAAATTAGACTGAATGGTGCGTATCCTCCTGCGGACCTTCGACATCTATGACATAGACGTACTTTTTGATCGTACAGTAATAATTTTGGTACCACTCGACTTAGCTTGACGAGACGGTTTGGAAAATGCCCACGTCGACCATAGTTATGACAATTTTTTCCCAATTTTTTGGGTAAGGATCCTCCTTGGTATATACCCAAAATTTTTTCTCGATCAATATATAATTTTATATTTTGTTTGCACCGTATTGACGAGCTGAGTCGAATGCTCCAAAAATTCATGCCAGTACAGAAAAAACTAAAAACAAAAACAGGTGTAAAAACTACTAAATCAGTAAATAGTTGGCTAAACTTTAGTAGTACAAGTTTCTTTTAAGACTTATGGTTCGTTCCCTCAATTTTTTTGAGAATTTGTTGGCATGTCTGCAAGTAACAGTTATAAGTTATACAGTTAAAAAATATTTTGATGTCAAAATATATTTGAGTTTCGCTATATCTTCATAATGTTTTAATTTTGTTATACTTAGTAGAGTTTTCCTAGAGATTTTTTTCTCGTTTTTCGAATAACAAGCCAAGATACAACGTTATAATCTAGCTCATGTACTATGTTGTTCATAGTTTAGTTAGTATTAAAGTTTATTTAAAATAAAACAAGTAACTAGGAAATTCTTTGAGAGTGTTTTTAACTAATATTAACAAGATGGTAGAAGTGTAAATTTTTTTGCACTTGTAGTAAACGACGTAACCAATTTTTTCTGACATTGGTTTTGTGACGGTTTCGTAGGTATTTTGCTGAAATATTTGTTTATTTATTGATTTACTGCTTTAAATGAGTAAAATTTTTTTATTTTACTACTTCTAAGAATCTGCCGGGTGACAATTAGGGTATTATCCTTATTCTTCCTATGGTGCTGTGCGACAATTTGTATCTGGTTACTTGACCAACACACCTTCACGTCGAAGTCTCCCTAAATTTTCACGTTTTATGCTTCTACGGAAAGTTTTGCGTATAACACTCTGGTGGAGATTGCGCGATACTGAATAAGGGTCTTGTTGGTTAGCCCTAGTCCAGCCTGTTTGCAGGGCGCAGTACGATTCTAAAGTGTGATGGACGGACGCTACTGGAAAATTGGGGACCCGTATTAAGGTGGTCTCTTCATCTCGAAGGGAGCGGGGCCGCCTCCTCCCCTCCGCGTGGTGCGCTTCTGCCTGGTTGTCTCCAGTTTTGAAGACAAAGCAACAATTTGGGACCCGTTCCATTCAGCTCGATGACACGTATTAGTGCAGTATTTATGATAATTAAAGCAACAATTTGGGACCCGTTCCTTTCGGCTCGATGACACCTATTAGCGCAGTATTTATGATAATTAAAGCAACAATTTTGGCACCCTTTCGACTCAGTTCGATGACACGTATTAGTGCAGTATTTATGATAATTAAAGCAACAATTTTGGCACCCGTTCGATTCAGCTCGATGACACGTATTAATGCAGTATTTATGATAATTTTTCCATTTTGAAGTTACCAAATTTTAATAAATATATGTATTCCCTCATTCGAAAATTTTCCTGATAAATTTTATAATATATCGTCCGTACCGCATTGACAAGCTGATTCAAATTTGGCGCCATTCGTTCTAGTGAGACTTATAAACCAAAGACCAAATTGTCCATAACATGTTTCCCAAAACATTCATGACTCATTAGGTGCAGAGATGGAGCTGGTGCAGGTAGTATTCGATTCAGCTCATAAGTGCGATTTGAGTAATATATGAAATAATACTTCTTATCAAATAAATTTTTCGAAAATTTCTGTTTCCATAAGCGTAGCTAAAAATAAAAAAAAATATTTTGTCATAAACTAAGAACTAATATTGGATATTATCTGAACCGCCTTAGCGATCTCAGTCTAATGGTGCCAAAATTGTTGCTCTGCTTTCAAAACTGACACCTTTCGTGTTCTTGGATGTCTAAACCAAAATATCGCACGATGTATCCTCTCACCCACCCTCGACTACCTCTATGGCTGACAATTTTCCGGCTTATTAGCATCATTTTTAATTTTATATGGCTCTGATTACGGTCTGCAGTGAAAAGTGAAGTAGATATGAAATCAGGTTTGCACACGAGAATTAAAATTTTTTTAACAATTATTATTGCATTTTTTTGAGAGAATTTCTGTACTTAGAGCAAGCAAAATGGACTTACGATGCTCAATGACCCTGCTCGATGACGCATAAGGCCATAAATGTGACATAAGCTTTTGTCATGAAATTTTCGTGTTACCCTCATAGGCGTAAGGCATTAAGGGTCCGGCCGCAAGTATATTTAGCCCCCTCCCTCTCCGAATGGGATAATGGGAAGATTAGGAGAAAACCTTATGGAGTCCTGGGAAAATTTTTTGGTTACTTCATGCCGCGCACACCCACATCGGAGACCATCTACCTCCCTAAGCCGAGTGAAATTTTGGATCCTATGGTGTAAGGGTTAATGTGCAATTGACAGTTGACGCATCGAATCTGTCATCTGCTCGTGACGAAACCCCAAAACCGACTTCTCGAATGGTTATAAATATCGTTTTTGATTCTCAGCTAAATTATAATTATTAAGGATGCTCTTATTCAGCAGAACGTCAATAAACAGTAGGTGCTTCGTAGAGGTGAGAACGAGCCGAATATGTCAAGCTCAGCTCGGCTCGACTCGACTCAAATTTTACCCGGCTCGGCTTGGTCCGAATTAATGCTAAGTCGGATTGGCTCAGTTCGTCTCGTTACAAGTAAGTCTCAGCTCGGCTCGGCTCGAAAAGAATGCTCTTATTCAGCAGAACGTCAATAAACAGTAGGTGCTTCGTAGAGGTGAGAACGACCCGAATTTGTCAGGCTCTGCTCGGCTGGACTCGACTAAACTTTTACCCGGCTTTGGCTTTGGCTTGGGCCGATTTAATCGGAAGTGCGGCTCGACTCTGCTCGAAACTTTCAAGTTCCGGCTAAACTCTTTACAGATTCGGCTCAGCTCGATAAGCTCGAGAGTAAGAATTGAATATGGCGGACGTGGATTGACAAGTAGATGTAATCTAACATATATGACAACGCATTTCGATCATTGAGGTAAAGTAACTTGTGCAACAAAGTAAACACATGTACAATTCTTGACGTTCAGGGAAGCCCAATTCTACAAAATTATGAGGAACACTAAGCTAAGCAAACAGCGAATGCTATGGCTAGAAATCAAGGTGCGATATCAGATACGAAGAGCCGATGCCGATAATATTAGACTTACTCTGAAGAGTATGACAATATTCAGGTTTGCAGAGTTAAACTTCCGCGGCACGTCGCAAGCGATGTCATACGATGTGCTACACCAGTAAAGGCTTTGCACTACTAATCTCGGGCGATATTCATTGAACGCAAGGTACTCTCATGTTATTAACGTACCCAAGCCACACCCATGTTATTCAATACCAAGCTAAGGCTCCATTTATATTGGGCAATATTTCCAGTTTTTGACAACAATGTCCGGTTCCCTGGGATGTCCCGATCATAGCAACAATGTTGGATTACAACCCTGGGATGGCCCGATCATAGCAACAATGTTGGATTACCAAAACAATTGCGAACACATAATTTATGGGACTCTGTTATGGTTGCGATTTGTATGCATTACGAACGTTGTAGGCGGCTGTACCATAACCAATTTATTTTGGAAAGAGAACTCGATCGCACTATTCAACACAAATATTTAAAAAATAATACAATATTGAGATTTGACCTGTGAAAAATGACATTGAAATTGACTATTTAGACTTGGAATTCCAAGGCAAACTGGTTTTTTCCCTACAGCCTAGAAATCCCCACAGCTCGAAATTTTCCAGGTTTGAAGATACAGCGAAAATATTGATACCATTCGCTTCAGCTCTACGAAGCTGTTCAGACATTTATGACACTTTTTCCGGTTTATTTGGTTGCCAATATTACCCAACATTTCAAAAAATACTTTTGTCGATATATATATATATTATAATTATCGAGAAACAGAGTTACTTCCATTTATATATATAAAAATCTGAGCCTAAGTCTGAGTCGTTAACAAATGCACAGATTTCGCTCACTCTGACACAATTCTACTCAGCTCAGAACGAGATCCGAATGAAATATAAAATTTTACATTTATCAATAAAATTTTTCAAAAAATTTGAGTACGGAAGGAAACCTAACGGAGGCGGCTAACCAAAAAAAACAGCATTTTTGTCAAAAATATGGCCAAAAATAGCTATTTTCTGTACCATCTCGACCAGATGAGTTGAATTGGACCACAATTTCCACAGTATCCTCAAAATGGACCCATTTCGGGATGGGGTATTCTCGCAAAGCCCAGACAAACGTGCTCTCCTGCACTGTAACGGAAATCTATGCGTTTCTATAATTGTACTTGTTATTTACCTGTATCCACATCCACCACAGTACTGGTTGGAAGCTAATGCTCTAAAACACCAAATTGCTGATGCTGGCATAACATTATTCGATGATAGTAGATACAGTTGCGATACCATCTGCAAGTTGTTGCAATTGTAACAGCACCTTCGTTGAATTGGTATAGCAATTCTATTTGCAGTGGCTATCTTCATACAAGTCAAACACGACGTATTTTCAGACAGTACATGTCTTATGAAGAACAATTTTTGTTTCATGTCATATTGTGTGACTATCCAAACCGAGCAATCTCCAGTGTATTTAAGAGTGAACTAGATTGAAAAGCAATTCCTAAATGCTACAAGATTGATATAGATATCTAGTGTATTTTTAATAAAGACACGAGAGTCTGCAAAAGTGCAAAGCATTGGTTCCTATAATACTAATTTTTACCGACATTTACATTTATAAATGCAAACTCTGGAAAGTCCCTATAGCAGGAGTAGGGTGGTTACAGTCACCCGGAAACGGGGGGATAGCTGCCCCTCCTCAGAAATCAAGCGAGGGGCATGCCCTTGTTTCTGCTCCCCTCCAGATTTTCCCGAAGTTTTGCTAGTTTAGCTAAAATTTTCCGCGCGGCTTCGGCCTTCTTCCTAAAAGGTTGTAAAATTGAACAGTGTTGGCTTTAAACATTTTTTGCCATATCTTATATTCTTCTGAATATGGTCAATGTTGTTTCAGACTACTTCTACTGAATAAATAATATCTAAATTACAAATAACACAAAAAAAACCTTGCAACACACGTGTAATACCAATGGTGTTTCTGTACTGTTTAAATTCAATAAACTGTTCAAACCCGAGTCTGATTTTACACGCACACGCTACGAAGTTGCATATAGTGAAATGATTTTGCCATGATAGTAGTCTTAAAATATTCTCTTGAATTTTATGCCATACAGTTCGAAAAAATTCTCAATAAATGTATATTATGTACCTTTAGAACAGCACCTTAAAGCTGAATCGAATGCTATCAATAGGAGTTGAATCTGTTCATGGGTTAACAAATAATGAGCGATTTGTAATAATTGGCAGGGCCTGGGAACAAAGGGGGAGCAGGTGCCCTACCTCCCGAAAGCAGATGGGCAAGACCTTCGTTCTACCCCACAGAAAATAAACATAGACTTGTAATTTTCCCAAAGTTTTGTCAATTTCCGTAAAAATTTTCTCCGCGCCTTGGGCACGCAGAAGGAGTCAATATGACCTCAGGGTGAATAAATATGATTTGAGAGGGGATTGAGATGGATGGCTCAACCTTTTACCCCTGTGAGCACCTATGTCCCAGATGCGTTTAATTTTAGCTTGCCCCCACATGTGTTTTATCTTAGCTGCCCCCTCCTCCAAATGTGTTTTATCTTAGCTGCCCCCTCCTCCAAATGTGTTTTATCTTAGCTGCCCCCTCCTCCAAATGTGTTTTATCTTAGCTGCCCCCTCCTCCAAATGTGTTTTATCTTAGCTGCCCCCCGCTCCAAATGTGTTTTATCTTAGCTGCCCCCTCCTCCAAATGTGTTTTATCTTAGCTTGCCTCCAGATATTTCTATCTCAGCTTGCCCTCTCCTCCCAGATGTTTTACTTTATCTTGTTTCTCTTAGATTCAAAATCGTTCCCGGGTGCCTGAAAAGTGAGACAAAAATCCAGAAAAAGCTCTTTTGTCATGAATATGGCGTTAATAGATATTTTTTGACCTCCTTTATGAATGGAGTCGAGTGGTACCAAAATTCATATGGCAATTTTTAAAATTAAGTGTTTTCCGCTTGAGGTTTCTAACTGAAAAAAACTTTATTTTTGGCGTGCGTTTGTTTGGCTTAGAGTTATACTATATTACAGTGAAAAACTCTATCTTGAATATTCTTTATATATACTATACATTTTTAGAGACGTTACGAGTCCATTGCTCAGTTCGATCTTAAGTCTTACCACGCTGAACATGGTGATGATTTCAATCAAATTATAATAAAAAAAATTGTCCTAACGAAATACAAACAGTATGGTATCGTTCTATGCGTTGTACGACATGGACGAAGATATACCGATGGATCTATATACAGCGGCGAATATCGGAAATATCGATTGCGTTAATGGTATTTTAAACAAGTTAGTCTAATTTTAATTGCTTCATTGCAAAATTCGTCTAAAAATTAGTTAAAATAACTACAAAAATAGTAGCACAAAACCAAGTAAATATTTTTCGCATGTTTTTGGTACACGATACTCGTCGTCGTTCTCCCGCGAATGCGTATTTCAAATTTAGATTTCGTTTTTGGTAAAGAAAAAAAAACGGAGTCAATGTTATTATAAAAAAATTAGTTAAGAATCAGACGACAATTTTGACTGGCCCTCACTTGCACAAGCGATTTTGACAAGTCCAAACTGTAGTGCCAAGTTAACAGATGTAAGGTTAGAAAGAAAAAAGAAAATTTCACAATCACTGACTGGGTTTCCCCGAAAATTTGTGATTTATGAGACTTTTCGGATTTTCTCGACCATTGGTATAATAGATGGATGCACCATAAATACTGTTATATATGTGTCGCTTCGGTATAGCCGGTAAAGTGTCTCATTGTTTTGACTATGGTCGTTGGAAGGTTGGCATATTTGCCGCTTTCTTGTTGATCGCGAAAGCCTAAGACTGTTTCTACTGATATTTCGTTATATATTGAAGGCGTTCTGAGGATATAAAAAGCGCAGCGTATGCCGACTATGTGTAATTATTAGAATTTAGCGATAGTTGTTTATTATCTTGTGTATGCTCGTAGTTCGATAATATAATTTTGTGCAAAACTTATCTACACTAGTCTCTTACTCCGCTAGCAAGCGTGAAGGCGTGTTCAAATTGCCCCCGATCTGACCAGGTACTAATCGGACGTCTGTTTTATATAGAGTGGGCGCACGGAATCGTAGCCGATCCGAATACAATCCGATATCCGATCCGACACAGCACGCACAATTTTTTCGGACTGAATCGGATTAAATTTGTGCCAAAAATATATACATATACATACAAGCAAATGCGAGTTTAGTGGTGTTGGATCAGACAAGATGTCATACCGTGTGAACACGGCATGACAAATTACTCTTCAAACAATAGCCAGACGCTAGGCGCCCGAGGCTCCTTTACCCAAACTCTCTCGCGCTCAGGGATACGGGCTGCCCGAACAAGCACGACCGTGTGACGTCGAGGCGGATCGCATAGCCCACGGTGGTAGACACTTGCTGGTCAGTACGCTCGTGGTTCTCTTGTCCTGAACGCAATCTTGGACGGCTAAATAAATGCACGATATACACCTAGTAAGCAGTACTTTACATAGAGCGGCGCAGCACTATGATATATGTTTAGTAAGGATATTTTTGTCTTATTCTTCGGTTACAAACCTGTTATGATTCTGATTTTGCTAAGAAGAATAACGCTACGCGGTTATGCTCCGCGTGATGTTGTTTTTTGTAGGCGAAACAAGTATCTTTTATATTTTGAAGTAATCGTTTATATCCTATTACGTAACGTATTGGAGCCCTTTTACAAAGCTCATCTCTGGGGTCTGCACAAACATTTCGCAAATGTGGGACCGAGACCACGTTTGTTTTAAAACAGATCAGATGGCTGCTTTGTTACCATAAACGGTCGAAAGAAAAGGACAAATTTGAAAATCGCAGTTAAATAATTCAAGAACCGCTCTGGTTATACTATCGGTTGACTTGAGCGGTAACACGTTAATGCTTGAATTAATGTCATAGGTGTCGAAGGTTGGTCGGCGGGGAGGGAACTGGGAGGTGGGAGGGTAAATTGTGGCGGGTGAGCGGAATAGGCCAGGTGGGTTAATTTTAGAGACTCAAAACTTTCCCCAATTTTTTGCCAATTTTTTATAAATTTCTTTTTCAAATTTCCCCATTTTTTGCCAATTTTGCCCTTATATTTGCAACTTTCATCCTGTATTTGCGTATTTTGCTAAAAATTTTCATGCGCCAAGTGGTGGGGTGGGAGAGGGGCTATGGGTGGGGGATTGAATGGGTGGGGAGCCTTTTGGGGATGAGTAGATTTGAAGTGGCGTTTATCCTAATTTTTTTGCAATTTTCACCCTAGGTTTGTGTATTTTTGCTAAAAATTTTCATTTGCCAATTGGCGGGGTGCCATAAGGACTAGGGGCGGGGGAATGAGGTGGGTGTGGAACCTTTCGTGGGGTTGGTAGATTTGACGTAGCGTTTATGACATTCAGCCTTAATATCGCGTTTATCAGCAACTGATCGTAGGTTTAGTAACTTCGGCTATTGTATTATATATCTGCGGGTAATGTTTAACAGCTGGCATTTATTAAAATAACTTTTTTGTAAACATTTGTATGCATGTGTTAACATTACTTCCAATTCGATCGGATTTGCCAGCTTATTGTATATAGAATGTTCTTGTATGATCCCATCTTATAGAGTATGCATACTTTTACCCAATTCAAATTGAATACTATGGTGTACAAAATGCACACATATACACATGGTATGCAGTAAGTGCAGAATTTGACCGTATGAATCAGAGCGCATGCAATGTGAACACAAATCGGATCGAATAGAATGCAATGTGAACACGACCTAGGAGTAGCTGCTAGCATTTGACCATGACCTTTGATATAAGTAACTAGCCTTTTTGTGATCGTAACCTAAATAAGTTGGAGATTTTGTTCTTTATTACAATATGACGCCGGTTTCAACGGTGGGTTATGGTTTTAAATTATCGTTACCTTTGCACTGGCTTTTGCTAGCATACATGGCCACGAGTATTGTAGGCACGGTAGGTACCTAAAACACGACCCATCGTAAACATACAAAATGTCAGCCCATATAAAATATTGAACCACCTACAAGCTTTTAAGCCCCCTTCTTTCGTAAGGACAACGAATTGTGTGCGCCCACAATAAGGTTTTCAAAAAAGCCTAGATAAGTGTTTAATAGTCATGTTCTAAAACCCAAGGATAGCCAACTTTTAGTCTTTCGATTAAAGAACATATAGAGTCCACGTTTACATTAAATTCAATTTTTTGCAAGCCTACTATGCTACATAATAATGCAACCTATGAAACAGGTGTGTGCTTATAGATACAGCTTACCGTTGTAATTCTATACAAATAATAGAATACAATCAATGTAACTCGATGCGCACTTTAGGAAACTGATTCTGGCCTGAATACTCACTTTATATGGCAAAAGAAGGCCATTCCCGGCTTCATATAAGGGCCGAAGTTTTAGCTAAAGGCGTAATTAATATATACTTTATTGTGAAAGAATATCGAAAACAGCACCGTCACAGAATTGAGGTGTGTCTCCACCTACTATAATAGAAACTGCATTAAACTCAATGTCGGCTTTTCTTTCGGTATTAAAACATAATTGGTGTAATATAAACTCCATTCACCTCTGTGTCGGGGTT
The DNA here is from genome assembly GCA_030248225.1 of Trileptium ribeirensis. Classification (NCBI taxonomy): domain Eukaryota; kingdom Metazoa; phylum Nematoda; class Enoplea; order Enoplida; family Thoracostomopsidae; genus Trileptium; species Trileptium ribeirensis. Next base: position 42,092 of record JASANE010027953.1, read on the forward strand.
TCTTTCGGTATTAAAATATAATTGGTGTAATAGAAACTAGCGTTTGTGTCGGGGTTTCTTTCGGTATTAAAACATAATTTGTTTAAAATGGTCAATGTACCTCTATTTGTGTATGAAGCGCAAACATTTGTATCAACTTGGCTTCTTTTGACTGGCACCACTGCAACTACATTACACGGTTTCAGGATATTGAGGCATGACGATAAAAGCCATGCCGAAATAAATCGTCCGAACACCGGTGGTTGGACGTCGCTAATGTACGCCGCGTACTTCGGTCATTCCGGCATGGTAAGCATCGTCTTGAAATCGGCGCGGATCCGAACGTAACCAAAGCGAAAAATTCGATCAATGCACTCATGCTGGCTGCATCGTGTGGTAACGATGCTGTTGTTACGTCGCTTAGTTGACGAAGTGAGGGATGTTGTGTGTTTCTTAGATGAACTGCGTCAATATGGACGTTGTTTAGCTGCTCTTTATTTTCTTCACGATCGAGATACTTTTACCCCCTATCTGTAATTCGATGGGGTAGACGTGCCCGCTCTTGTAATTAAAATAATTAGCAGGCGTGGAGCTATTACTTTGTTCCTTAAAATGATTTATATTACCTCAAGATGTATACGGACGTTGTTTAGCTGCTCTTTATTTTATTTCGCAATCCAAGTAGTTACCCTTTCTGTAATTCGTTGGGGTAGACGTGCCCGCTCTTGTAATTAAAATAATTAGCAGGCGTGGAGCTATTACTTTGGTTCCTTAAAATGATTTCCATTACCTCAAGATGCATACGGACGTTGTTTAGCTGCTCTTTATTTTATTTCGCAATCCAAGTAGTTACCCTCTTGGTCCTTAGGGTAGACGTGCCCGCTCTTGTAAGTAAAATCTTTAGCAGGCGTCGACTTCTCACGATTCGCTTGTTTACTTGGTTCATTTACGTATTGTTAATAGCTCCACGCCTGCTAAATATTTTACTTACAAGAGCGGGCACGTCTACCCTAAGGAATTACAGATAGGGTAAGTACTTGGATTGCGAAAGAAAATAAAGAGCAGCTAAACAACGTCCGTATGCATCTTGAGGTAATGGAAATCATTTTAAGGAACCAAAGTAATAGCTCCACGCCTGCTAAATATTTTACTTACAAGAGCGGGCACGTCTACCCCAAGGAATTACAGATAGGGTAAGTACTTGGATTGCGAAATAAAATAAAGAGCAGCTAAACAACGTCCGTATGCATCTTGAGGTAATATAAATCATTTTAAGGAACCAAAGTAATAGCTCCACGCCTGCTAATTATTTTAATTACAAGAGCGGGCGCGTCTACCGCAAGGAATTACAGATAGGGGGTAAGTACTTGGATTGTGAAAGAAAATAAAGAGCAGCTAAACAACGTCCATATTGACGCAGTTCATCTAAGAAACACACAACATCCCTCACTTCGTCAACTAAGCGACTAACAACAGCATCGTTACCACACGATGCAGCCAGCATGAGTGCATTGATCGAATTTTTCGCTTTGGTTACGTTCGGATCCGCGCCCGATTTCAAGAGGATGCTTACGATGCCGGAATGACCGAAGTACGCGGCGTACATTAGCGACGTCCAACCACCGGTGTTCGGACGATTTATTTCGGCATGGCTTTTATCGTCATGCCTCAATATCCTGAAACCGTGTAATGTAGTTGCAGTGGTGCCAGTCAAAAGAAGCCAAGTTGATACAAATGTTTGCGCTTCATACACAAATAGAGGTACATTGACCATTTTAAACAAATTATGTTTTAATACCGAAAGAAACCCCGACACAGAGGTGAATGCAGTTTCTATTACACCAATTATATTTTAATACCGAAAGAAACCCCGACACAGAGGTGAATGGAGTTTATATTACACCAATTATGTTTTAATACCGAAAGAAAAGCCGACATTGAGTTGAATGCAGTTTCTATTATAGTAGGTGGAGACACACCTCAATTCTGTGACGGTGCTGTCTTCGATATTCTTTCACAATAAAGTATATATTAATTACGCCTTTAGCTAAACTTCGGCCCTTATATAAAGCCGGAATGGCCTTCTTTTGCCATATAAAGTGAGTATTCAGGCCAGAATCAGTTTCCTAAAGTGCGCATCGAGTTACATTGATTGTATTCTATTATTTGTATAGAATTACAACGGTAAGCTGTATCTATAAGCACACACCTGTTTCATAGGTTGCATTATTACGTAGCATAGTAGGCTTGCAAAAATTGAATTTAATGTAAACGTGGATTCTACATGTCCTCTCATCGAAAGACTAAAGTTGGCTATCCTTGGGTTTTAGAACATGACTATTAAACACTTATCTAGGCTTTTTTGAAAACCTTATTGTGGGCGCACACAATTCGTTGTCCTTACGAAAGAAGGGTGCTTAAAGCTTGTAGGTGGTTCAATATTTTATATGGGCTGACATTTTGTATGTTTACGATGGGTCGCGTCTCAGGTACCTACCGTGCCTACAATACTCGTGGCCATGTATGCTAGCAAAAGCCAGTGCAAAGGTAACGATAATTTAAAACCATAACCACCGTTGAAACCGGCGTCATATTGTAATAAAGAACAAAATCTCCAACTTATTTAGGTTACGATCACAAAAAGGCTAGTTACTTATATCAAAGGTCATGGTCAAATGCTAGCAGCTACTCCTAGGTCGTGTTCACATTGCATTCTATCCGATCCGATTTGTGGTCACATTGCATGCGCTCCGATTCGATACGGTCAAATTCTGCACTTACTGCATACCATGTGTATATGTGTGCATTTTGTACACCATAGTATTCAATTTGAATTTGGTAAAACTATGCATACTCTATAAGATGGGATCATACAAGAACATTCTATATACAATAAGCTGGCAAATCCGATCGAATTGGAAGTAATGTTAACACATGCATACAAATGTTTACAAAAAAGTTATTTTAATAAATGCCAGCTGTTAAACATTACCCGCAGATATATAATACAATAGCCGAAGTTACTAAACCTACGATCAGTTGCTGATAAACGCGATATTAAGGCTGAATGTCATAAACGCTACGTCAAATCTACCAACCCCACGAAAGGTTCCACACCCACCTCATTCCCCGCCCCTAGTCCTTATGGCACCCCGCCAATTGGCAAATGAAAATTTTTAGCAAAAATACACAAACCTAGGGTGAAAATTGCAAAAAATTAGGATAAACGCCACTTCAAATCTACTCATCCCCAAAAGGCTCCGCACCCATTCAATCCCCCACCCATAGCCCCTCTCCCACCCCACCACTTGGCGCATGAAAATTTTTAGCAAAAATACGCAAATACAGGATGAAAGTTGCAAATATAAGGGCAAAATTGGCAAAAAATGGGGAAATTTGAAAAAGAAATTTATAAAAAATTGGCAAAAAATTGGGAAAGTTTTGAGTCTCTAAAATTAACCCACCTGGCCTATTCCGCTCACCCGCCAACAATTTACCCTCCCACCTCCCAGTTCCCTCCCGCCGACCAACCTTCGACACCTATGACATTAATTCAAGCATTAACGTGTTACCGCTCAAGTCAACCGATAGTATAACCAGAGCGGTTCTTGAATTATTTAACTGCGATTTTCAAATTTGTCCTTTTCTTTCGACCGTTTATGGTAACAAAGCAGCCATCTGATCTGTTTTAAAACAAACGTGGTCTCGGTCCCACATTTGCGAAATGTTTGTGCAGACCCCAGAGATGAGCTTTGTAAAAGGGCTCCAATACGTTACGTAATAGGATATAAACGATTACTTCAAAATATAAAAGATACTTGTTTCGCCTACAAAAAACAACATCACGCGGAGCATAACCGCGTAGCGTTATTCTTCTTAGCAAAATCAGAATCATAACAGGTTTGTAACCGAAGAATAAGACAAAAATATCCTTACTAAACATATATCATAGTGCTGCGCCGCTCTATGTAAAGTACTGCTTACTAGGTGTATATCGTGCATTTATTTAGCCGTCCAAGATTGCGTTCAGGACAAGAGAACCACGAGCGTACTGACCAGCAAGTGTCTACCACCGTGGGCTATGCGATCCGCCTCGACGTCACACGGTCGTGCTTGTTCGGGCAGCCCGTATCCCTGAGCGCGAGAGAGTTTGGGTAAAGGAGCCTCGGGCGCCTAGCGTCTGGCTATTGTTTGAAGAGTAATTTGTCATGCCGTGTTCACACGGTATGACATCTTGTCTGATCCAACACCACTAAACTCGCATTTGCTTGTATGTATATGTATATATTTTTGGCACAAATTTAATCCGATTCAGTCCGAAAAAATTGTGCGTGCTGTGTCGGATCGGATATCGGATTGTATTCGGATCGGCTACGATTCCGTGCGCCCACTCTATATAAACCAATTCACGTCCGATTCATCCTGGATTAAATGGGGGCAATTTGAACACGCTCTCACGCTTGCTAGCGGAGTAAGAGACTAGTGTAGATAAGTTTTGCACAAAATTATATTATCGAACTACGAGCATACCCAAGATAATAAACAACTATCGCTAAATTCTAATAATTACACATGGTCGGCCATCGCTGCGCTTTTTATATCCTCAGAACGCCTTCAATATATAACGAAATATCAGTCGAAACGGTATTAGGCTTTCGCAATCAACAAGAAAGCAGCCAAATATGCCAACCTTCCAACGACCATAGTCAAAACAATGAAGACACTTTACCGGCTATACCGAAGAGACAACACGTATATGACAATATTTTATGGTGAATTTTCCATCTATTATACCAATGGTCGAGAAAGATCCAGAAAACTACTAATAAATCGCAAATTTACGGGGAAACCCAGTCAGTGATTGTGAAATTTTCTTTTTTCTTTCTAACCTTACATCTGTTAACTTGGCACTACAGTTTGGACTTGTCAGAAACGCTTGTGCAAGTGAGGGCCATGTTTGAGGAATCTTCGTATCAATTATTTTTAACTAGACTTTTTTTATAATAATTGCGACTCCGTTTTTTTTTACTTTACCAAAAACGAAATCTAAATTGGAAATACGCATTCGCCGTAAAAGAACAACGACGAGTATCGTATACCAGAAACATGCGAAAAATATTTACTTGGTTTTGTGCTACTATTTTTGTAGTTATTTTAACTAATTTTTAGACGAATTTTGCAATGAAGCAATTAAAATTAAACTAACTTGTTTAAAATACCATTAACGAAATAAATATTTCCGATATTCGCCGCATGTATATAGATCCCTTGGTATAGCTTACGTCCATGTCGTAAGACGCATAGAAAATAATACCATACTGTTTGTATTTTTGAGCCCAACAAATTTTTTTTATTATAATTTGATTGAAATCATCACCATGTTCAGCGTGGTAAGACTTAAGATCGAAAACAGAGCAATGGACTAGTAACGTCTAGCCAAGAATCTATAGTATATCAAAGATATATTCAAGATAGAGTTTTTCACTGTAATATAGTATAACTTTAAGCCAAACAAAACGCACGCCAAAAATAAAGTTTTTTTCAGTTAGAAACCTCAAGCGGAAAACACTTAATTTTAAAAATTGCCATATGAATTTTGGTACCACTCGACTCCATTCATAAAGGAGGTCAAAAATATATCTATTAACGCCATATTCAGTGACAAAAGACTTTTCTGGATTTTTGTCTCAGGCTTTTCAGGCACCCGGGAACGATTTTGAATCTAAGAGAAACAAGATAAAGTAAAACATCTGGGAGGAGAGGGCAAGCTGAGATAGAAATATCTGGAGGCAAGCTAAGATAAAACACATTTGGAGGAGGGGGCAGCTAAGATAAAACACATTTGGAGCGGGGGGCAGCTAAGATAAAACACATTTGGAGGAGGGGGCAGCTAAGATAAAACACATTTGGGAGGGGGCAGCTAAGATAAAACACATTTGGAGGAGGGGAGCAGCTTAAGATTATAAAACACATTTGGAGGAGGGGGCAGCTAAGATAAAACACATGTGGGGGCGAGTTAAAATTAAACGCATCTGGGACATAGGTGCTCACAGGGGTAAAAGGTTGGACCGTCCACTCTTGATCCCCTCTCAAATCATATTTATTCACCCTAGAGAGTCATACTGACTCCTTCTGCGTGCCCAAGGCGCCGGAGAAAATTTTTTACGGAAATTGACAAAACTTTGGGAAAATTACAAGTCTATGTTTATTTTCTGTGGAGTAGAAGTGAACGTCTTTTTTGCCCATCTGCTTTCGGGAGGTAGGGTTCACCTGCTCCCCTTGTGTCCCCAGGCCCTGCCAATTATTACAAATCGCTCATTATTTGTTAACCCATCAAACAGATTCAACTCCTATTGATAGCATTTCAATTATACGCTTTAAGGTGCTGTTCTAAAGGTACATAATATACATTTATTGAGAATTTTTTCAAACTGTATGGCATGGAGTTCAAGAGAATATTTTAAGACTACTATCATGGCAAAATAATTTTTCACTATATGCAACTTCGTAGCGTGTGCGTGTAAAATCAGACTCGGGTTTGAACAGTTTATTGAATTTAAACAATACAGAAACACCATTGGTATTACACGTGTGTTGCAAGGTTTTTTTTGTGTTATTTGTAATTTAGATCTAATTTATTCATTAAAAGTAGTCTGAAACAACATTGACCATATTCAGAAGAATATAAGATATGACAAAAAAGTGTAAAGCCAACACTGTTAAATTACTACAACCTTTTAGGAAGAAGGCCGAAGCCACACGGAAAATTTTCAGCTAAACTAGCAAAACTTCGGGAAAATCTGGAGGGGAGCAAAAACAAGGGCCGTGCCCCTCGCTTGATTTCTGAGGAGGGGCAGCTATCCCCCCGTTTCCGGGTGACTGTAAGCCCGCCCTACTCCTGCTATAGGGACTTTCCAGAGTTTGCATTTATAAATGTAAATGTCGGTAAAAATTAGTATTATAGGAACCAATGCTTTGCACTCTTGCAGACTCTCGTGTCTTTATTAAAAATACACTAGATATCTATATCAATCTTGTAGCATTTTAGGAATTGCTTTTCAATCTAGTTCACTCTTAAATACACTGGAGATTGCTCGGTTTGGATCGTCACACGATATGGCGTGAAACAGAAAATTGTTCTTCATAAGACATGTACTGTCTGAAAATACGTCGTGTTTGACTTGTGTGAAGATAGCCACTGCAAATAAATTGCTATACCAATTTCAACGAAGGTGCTGTTACAATTGCAACAACTCCAGATGGTATAGCAACTGTATCTACTATCATCGAATAATGTTATGCCAGCATCAGCAATTTGGTCATCTCAGCATTAGCTTCCAACCAGTACTGTGGTGGATGTGGATACAGGTAAATAACAAGTACAATTATAGAAACGCATAGATTTCCGTTACAGTGCAGGAGAGCACGTTTGTCTGGGCTTTGCGAGAATACCCCATCCCGAAATGGGTCCATTTTGAGGATACTGTGGAAATTGTGGTCCAATTCAACTCATCTGGTCGAGATGGTACAGAAAATAGCTATTTTTGGCCATATTTTTGACAAAAATGCTGTTTTTTTTGGTTAGCCGCCTCCGTTAGGTTTCCTTCCGTACTCAAATTTTTTGAAAAATTTTATCGATGAATGTAAAATCTTATATATCATCCAGGCCTCGTTGCGCGCTGAGTGGAATGGTGTCAAAGTGAGCGAAATCGGTCCATGGGTTAACGACTTAGACTTATATTTTCACATATATAAACGGTAGTAATTGCTTTTCTCAATAATTATAATTTATAAATATCCAAGAAAAGTTTTTCGCAAATTTTGGGGACCAAAATATCGAACAAAAATTGTCATAAATGCCTCTCTGAACAACATCGTAGACCTGAGGCGAATGGCATCAAAATTTTCGTGTATCTTCAAAATTGGCAAATAGGCTGCGGGAAATTCTAGAGAAGTATCCGATTGTCATGGAATTCCAAGTCTAGATAGTCAATTTCAATGTCGTTTTTGATAGCTTCCTGGCAAATATTATATAATTTTTAACGTATATTGTGCTGAATAGTGCGATCGAGTTCCCTTTTTAAAACAAATTGGTTGCGATACAGTCGCCTGCGATGTCCGTAATACATAAAAATTGCAACGAATACAGAGTCCCACAAATTGTGCATTCGCCATTGCTCTGCAATCCAAGATAGTTGCTATGATTGTACCACCTCAGGGAAATGGACAATATTATCGAAAGCTGAAAATATTGCCCGATATGAGGGGAGTCTTAGTTTGGTTTAAAGAACATGGGTATCGAATGGTTTTGCATTCCAAGCATATGGCCGGAGTCTAGTAGTGTAGCACGTGGTTATCACATCGCTTCCGAAGTACTGTGGACATTTAACTCAGCAAGCCTGAAGATCGTCATACTCTTTAGTGAGTCTAGTATCACCGGCATCAGCTATCCGTATCTGGTATCTCACTTTACCGTCTAACCGTAGCATTCGCTGTTTGCTTAGCTTAGTGTTCCTCACCATTTTGTAGCATTGGCTTACGCTGAACGTAAAGAATTTTCCAAGTATTACTTAGCTGCAAAAGTCTACCTCAAAGACCGAAGTAGGTTGTCATGTATAGATGTTAGATCATTTGTGTATCAATTTGTTCATCCACTTCCACCATATATAATTTAAATCCTCCATCTTTTCGAGCCGAGCTGAGACTTACTTTTAACGAGACGAACCGAGCCAAGCCGACTTACGATTAATTCGGCCCAAGCCGAGCCGGGTAAAATTTGAGTCGAGTCGAGCAGAGAAGAGCCTGAAACATTCGGCTCGTTCTCACCTCTACGAAGCACCTACTGTTTATTGACGTTCTGCTGAATAAGAGCATTCTTTTCGAGCCGAGCCGAGCTGAGACTTACTTGTAACGAGACGAACTGAGCCAATCCGACTTAGCATTAATTCGGACCAAGCCGAGCCGGGTAAAATTTGAGTCGAGTCGAGCCGAGCTGAGCTTGACATATTCGGCTCGTTCTCACCTCTACGAAGCACCTACTGTTTATTGACGTTCTGCTGAATAAGAGCATCCTTAATAATTATAATTTAGCTGAGAATCAAAAACGATATTTATAACCATTCAGAACGTCGGTTTTGGGGTTTCGTCACGAGCAGATGACAGATTCGATAATCTCAACTGTCAATTGCACATTAACCCTTACACCATAGGATCCAAAATTTGCACTCGGCTTAAGGAGGTAGATGGTCTCCGATGTGGGTGTGCGCGGCATGAAGTAACCAAAAATTTTCCCAGGACTCCATAAGGTTTTCTCCTAATCTTCCCATTATCCCATTCGGAGAGGGAGGGGGCTAAATATACTTGCGGCCGGACCCTTAATGCCTTACGCCTATGAGGGTAACACGAAAATTTCATGACAAAAGCTTATGTCACATTTATGGCCTTATGCGTCATCGAGCAGGGTCATTGAGCATCGTAAGTCCATTTTGCTTGCTCTAAGTACAGAAATTCTCTCAAAAAAATGCAATAATAATTGTTAAAAAAATTTTAATTCTCGTGTGCAAACCTGATTTCATATCTACTTCACTTTTCACTGCAGACCGTAATCAGAGCCATATAAAATTAAAAAGGATGCTAATAAGCCGGAAAATTGTCAGCCATAGAGGTAGTCGAGGGTGGGTGAGAGGATACATCGTGCGATATTTTGGTTTAGACATCCAAGAACACGAAAGGTGTCAGTTTTGAAAGCAGAGCAACAATTTTGGCACCATTAGACTGAGATCGCTAAGGCGGTTCAGATAATATCCAATATTAGTTCTTAGTTTATGACAAAATATTTTTTTTTATTTTTAGCTACGCTTATGGAAACAGAAATTTTCGAAAAATTTATTTGATAAGAAGTATTATTTCATATATTACTCAAATCGCACTTATGAGCTGAATCGAATACTACCTGCACCAGCTCCATCTCTGCACCTAATGAGTCATGAATGTTTTGGGAAACATGTTATGGACAATTTGGTCTTTGGTTTATAAGTCTCACTAGAACGAATGGCGCCAAATTTGAATCAGCTTGTCAATGCGGTACGGACGATATATTATAAAATTTATCAGGAAAATTTTCGAATGAGGGAATACATATATTTATTAAAATTTGGTAACTTCAAAATGGAAAAATTATCATAAATACTGCATTAATACGTGTCATCGAGCTGAATCAAACAGGTGCCAAAATTATTGCTTTAATTAGTCATAAATATTGTCACTAATACGTGTCATCAAACTGAGTCGGAAGGGTGCTAAAATTGTTGCTTTAATTAAACTAAATACTGCGCTAATAGGTGTCATCGAGCAAAAAGGAACAAAACACAAATTGTTGCTTTGGTCTGGTGCTGAATCCTGCACTAATACGTGTCATAGAGCTGAATGGAACGGGTCCCAAATTTTTGCTTATTCTTTCAAAACTGGAGACAACCAGGCAGAAGCGCACCACGCGGAGGGGAGGAGGCGGCCCCGCTCCCTTCGAGATGAAGAGACCACCTTAAAACCGGGTCCCCAATTTTCCAGTAGCGTCCGTCCATCACACTTTAAAAATAACTTACTGCGCCCTGCAAACAGGCTGGACTGGGGCTAAGCGGGCAACACCCCCCTCCTTGACTACCGCGCGATCTTCACCAGAGTGCTTCTGGGCAAAACTTTAAGAGTAGAAGCATAAAACGTGAAAATTTTCAAGGAGCTTTCGACGTGAAGGTGTGTTGGTCAAGTAACCAGATACGAATTGTCGCACAGCACCATAGGAAGAATCAGGATAGTGGCCTAAGTATTACACCGGCAGATTCTTAGAAGTAGTAAAATAAAAAAATTTTACTCATTTAAAGCAGTAAATCAATAAATAGACGAAAAAATATTCAGCAAAATACCTACGAAACCGTCACAAAACCAATGTCAGAAAAAAATTGGTTACGTCATTTACTAAACTGCAAAAAAATTTACACTTCTTTACAAGCTGTTAATATTAGTTAAAAACACTCTCAAAAAATTTCCTAGTTACTTGTTTTATTTTAAATAAACAG